>WSUE01000321.1:0-38216 GCA_019633535.1 Tulasnella sp. JGI-2019a
ATTCATGGTGATATCGAACACAGCTCAATGTCCATCCCGCTCTTCGCGATTCGCAACTATTGCTTTCAGTGCGCGGCGTCATGTCTCTGCTCATGATCAATGGGAATCATAACCTTCTGTATCAATCTATGACACGTATGGGTATTCAAATCCATAATGATTTACGTACCGAACGCCATATCTTTACACTAAGCTTCGCACTTTTGATCCGCCGCAGAGGCGTTGCACTGTATCTTGGACGTTTCGTATCCATCAGCAGGGAAACGGCATACCTCTCCACTGCAAGGGCATCCTCGAAGGCGATTTGGGCATCTGTATATCGGCCTCGTTTGACGGCAACACTTGCTAATGACTCTACAAATGCTATGGACCGCTTATATTCCCGAGCCTCGCGGAAAGAGGGGATGGATTCCATCGCTTTCAAGCAGGTGGTCGAGCCTACTGATCAGCCAAATAGCGACCATAGAGGGATATCATCTGTGTGGCTTGATCATTTGAAGGGGCGCACGGTATCATTAAGGGAGTGATGTCTTGTGCTCGGGATGGCCCAGCAGCTAAGTGCTCGGCCCACGGTGACTGACAAAGATTCCGGCCACCAAGTTCACCAGTTACTGACTGCAGGGCTTGCAGTGAAGGTGCATCCTGGTGAGAGAGTATTTTCGGATATGCTCGTACGGTGCGAGACGAGATGACACTTAAACGACATCTCGGGGAGTGCGTCATTGGAATAAGCAAGTAGCCAACCTATCATAGAAATTAAGTAGCGGCGCTACGACGACAGCGCGACCTGAGACAAAAGCAAGGAGAGCATTTATTGTTGGGTAACCTTCAGCATTGCATTGTGTGCTCTATCAGGCGATCAGCTTCAGAGGACCCAATATAAATCTGAGCCCATGATCTAGCATTGAATAGCAGTTGGGATATTTGGACGTTCATTCTCTAGAAAGTAACACGTACCATTATTTTCGAGATAGTTAGAACTGTTGTGGGAGTCTCATCGGCACTCGACCCGATGGGTGGACTCGTGTATGAGACAGGCGATGCTCTGGGCCTGTTGCTGGATCGGTCAATATAGCGAGGGTTGGTAGGCTAGAGCTGCAAACTCCTGATATCGTACGCCAGAGATGGCCCATTCTAGGCGATATATCTGGCTTGATCGGTTCAATTATACACTGGTGCCGAGATTATTGGGCCAAAGGAAACATAAAGCCTAAAGTCAAAAGACGAATGGAGGGGATGATGTGATACCAATATCGTAATTAGCGACGCTTATTTCCAGCCGATGCCGCAGGTGAGGTTGTAGGCGGTGATGTGGGGCCTTGGGGATTATTTCCAAAATCGAAGGCTCCTCCGGCCGAAGCAGGATATGGGCGACGTTGATATAGCGACCATTTTCGTTCATTGTAACGTAAATCGATCGGTCGTGCTGGGTGCATCAAAGCTCTATTCGGGACTAGGAATGCTGTTGAGGGGTGTTCAGAACGCGAGACATTCGTATTCGAGTAATCGGTCCATGGACGCGTCGACGATCGAGAGGACGATATTCACTCGATTTCTGATCTTTCGCATGTTGGTGATGATATGGAACAGGGGCCTGGCGCTGCGCTGCGATTTCGTGGAAGATTTCCCCATTTATCCGTTCCCCATTTATCCACCGATCCGGTATCGGTCCAGCTGCTCATTGGGTCGAAGCCGAAGCCTCCAATATCCGCGATACTTCATTTCTGTCCTCGGGATCACCTCAGACCACATATAAAGTCATAATATTCTTGCAGGACCTTCTTTTGGATCTCCCATCGGATCTGCCTAGTCACATCCCTCCGTATCTCCCAGCACCCCAGACGTATCCCCAGCCCATCTATACAGCGAAAAATGAAATTTACAGACGGTCTGGTGCGACTATAGTTCTTCAAATGGCATTCATCCGTGAATACTAACGCATGGAAATCCCACATGTAGTGGCTCAAAGCGAATGGGGTTGCCTTCTCGGGAGGCGTCGAAGTCGTCAATGCAGTTCTTCCCAAGAAAGATGAAGTGGAGCTGATGGTTGCGACAAGGCATATCGCCACTCGAGGGGATACTCTGAACGGTAAGTTGTCATCTAATTCCTTTGCCTTATCCCAAACCGCCAAGCTCATCATTGGACGATCGGGAATACAGGCGCAATGCTGACCGTCAACATCTCCAGCCCCTGCGATGACATAGTCAAAGTCAAGCTCACTCATTTCAAAGGTCGAAAACCTAAGGGACCAAACTTCGAACTCTTTCCTGATGGAAAACCTGCTGCTCCAACCGTCAACATCGAGAACCCGAATCAATCGTCCACGATCTTGCCGGAACCTGCTCCTCAACCTATTACGTTCACCAGCGGCTCTCTATCTGCTAAAGTCAACACCTCGCCTAAATCTTACGGCATCACTTTCTCACATGGATCTCAATACCTTACCTCCACGGAATACAAGGGTCAAGCCGTCATCGATGTTCCGTACAAGCTTACCCTCCAACAAGCGTCTGAGGCGACTTGTGTCGCCACTCAAGTGGATCCCAGCACAGGCGTCACGGATGAGGAGAGGGGCGTGGGCCAGATGATTCGGTTCATGTTGAATGAGGTGGTCCTGAGTGTTGGTGAAAGTATTTACGGGTTTGGAGAGAGGTTCGGCCCTTTCATAAAGAACGGACAACAGATTAGCACTTGGAATCAAGGTGTGTACAAAACGACTTGGACTCAAATAGCAAGATCACTGAATGGTACCACTCATTTCAGATGGCGGCACCTCGTCTCAGCAGGCCTATAAAACTGTACCATTCTACATCTCGTCCAAAGGCTACGGACTCTTCGTCAATCACAGCGAAGAGGGTGAGTGGGCCACTTACTCTTATCGCTTCGCATTTGGTGCTGACTGTGCAGCCTCGACACACTTCAGTTGATTTTGAAGTTGGCAGTGAAAAGTGCTCCAAAGTCGGGTTCAGCGTAAGGGGAGAGAGCCTTGAGTATTATGTTATTGGCGGAGGATCGATGAAGGCGGTGAGCAAACTCACTGTTTGGGTGATCATCTGCGGAAGCTAATATCACCGGATCTTTGCAGGTACTCTCGAATTACACCAAGCTCACAGGACGTCCAGGGTAGATACCTTCTCTCAATCCTGAACTCGTATTCTGTTGCTGAATCTCTCCTTCCGTCTAGGCTTCCGCCGACGTGGACCTTTGGTCTTTGGATGTCCACTTCATTCACCACTTCGTACGACCAAAAGACTGTATCTGGATTCTTACAGCAGATGAAGGAGAGGGATTGCCCCGTCAGAGTTTTGCATCTAGACTGCTTGTGAGTTCTGTCTAGAAGCGCATTGTCTTCGCTCTATATTGTCACGACCTCTCATATTATGCTCTTCAATACAGCTGGATGAAGAGATACGACTGGTGTGTAAGCTGACTTGTCTCCCGGTTGACTTCACTGATCAATCCCGTAGGTGCTCCTTCACGTTCGATCCTGAGAACTTCCCCGATCCCAAGGCCTACATCGCTCAGGTGAAAAAGGAATATGGTGTCAAGGTTTGCGTTTGGATCAACCCATATATCAGTAAGCTTAGCGGGCCATGGATCTCTGTCCGATTCGTTGATAACCTTACCCAGGTCAACACTCTATCATGTTCGACGAGGGCATGGAGAATGACTATCTCATTAAGCGCACGAACGGCGATGTCTGGCAGTACGTCTTTCTCTCCCCCATTGGACGAACAAGTCTACTGAATTCTGACGAACATACGCATTTCCGCTTTGGCAGATGGGACATGTGGCAACCAGGGTGTGCTATTGTCGACTTCACGAACCCAGCTGCTTGCGAATGGTACACCGGCAAGCTCGCCGCGTTGATTGACATGGGTGTGGACGCTCTCAAGACCGATTTCTCTGAGAGGATACCGCATCTAGGCGTCAAGTTTTTCGACGGGAGCGATCCCAGGAAAATGCACAAGTACGTCCCCGGAGCATTTTATTGTTCGAGGCTGCTATCTGACTAGATATACGTGTCAGCTTCTACGCTCACAAGTACAACGAGGCCGTCTTTAACTTATTGGAGAAAAAGCTAGGCAAGCACGAGGCAGTCCTATTTGCGCGAGCAGCGTCCGCTGGTGGACAGCGTTATCCCGTTCATGTGAGCTGGTTCTCGGAGAGTTATGATTTGTTGAACATGGCTAAATTTTTTTTTTTTGGCATTCAAAGTGGGGCGGGGACTGTGAATCAAGCTACGAAGGTGAGAGTGACCTGAAAACGTAAATCTGTAAGTAGAACTTGGCTGATGTCTTTGACGTACCTTAGCCATGGCGGAGTCTCTGCGAGGCGGATTGAGCTTGACTTCTTCAGGCTTTGCTTTCTGGAGTCATGACATTGGCGGTTTTGAGGTTTGTCGCAGCAACGGATACGCTTGATTGATGTGACTGACCTGATGCGGTTATCGATCAGGGCCAACCTCCCAACAACTTGTTCATGCGATGGCTGGCTTTCGGATTGTTTTCTACGCATGTGAGTTGGTGAAGTCCCATGCATGGATGTGGACTAATGCAAGCAACCATGGTAGTCTCGATTGCATGGCTCCTTCTCATATCGCGTGCCCTGGTTGTACGGAGAGGAAGCCGTGAAAGTCTGCAGCGAGCTCAGCAAGCTGAAGATGCGGTTGATGCCCTACATATATGCTCAGGTGCGGCCTGCAATGAGCTCAAGAATTACAATCAGCTGGAGCTCGCTTTCCTGTAGGGCATCAAATCCCATGAGACTGGGGTCCCGTTGATGCGATCGATGGTCATCGAGTTCCCGGAAGATCCCACAAGCGCATTCTTGGATAAGCAATAGTAGGTCTAAAGCGATTCTGGATCCGAGTGGCGCTCTGACAACCTCGTGTTGAACCAGTATGCTCGGCGACAGCTTGCTTATTGCACCTGTTTTCTCTGATGATACTGCTCAGTATTACATCCCGGCCGGAAACTGGACGTGGTACGTACCGTTGTCCACCCTCCTTGATTCTAGCCTAGGTCCCGGCTGATCAATCGGCATCTGGATAGCTTCTGGTCCAAGAAGGTCATCACGGGGCCCAAATGGGTTTCGGAGTCTTCCTACTCTTTCACTCGCATCCCGATCTTCGTTCGCCCGAACACGATCCTACTCCTAGGGCCCGAAGGCGTGACGACACCTGACTACTCGTATGCTGAGGTCGGACTTGAGGTGCAGAAGTACGAGCTTGAAGGGGGCAAGGTCTCGGTCCAGGTTCCTACCGGCAAAGGCGTAGAGTGGGCTGGAGAGGTATCGGCCGAGGGAAAGGGGGAAGTTCAGAGCACTGGGGTCAAGTTGAAATGAGTTTTGAAAAAGGAAAAGTGGTCCTCTATTCAGCAGTTACAAAAGTAAACGAATCCAATGAAAAAAATACCTCCTCGCCCTTACATGTCTAAGAGGTCTTAGAGTGGGCGAAACATATGGTCTGTAGGGTGTGTGCGTAGGACGCAAGGATTAGGATCTCGTTCAGCGCACTGCACTTTTTCTGGTATCTGGGCGTTTTGAAAAATCGGATGTCAGGGTCCCTGGTCGGGCTTTGCTACGGCTGTGGCCCTGGAGTTGTATTCGCTGCCTCGGACCGGCATTGCCCTGCAGCATATACACTTCTTCGAATATATGTATGTAATTCGGTCTCAGGACAGACGTCCAGTGCCCTACCGCTTCGCCCACCGACCCACTGGTATCTCCATGACTACAGATCATGCAGAGGGTTAATGAAATCCGTTGCTCTAGCCTAAGCCAACAACGCTCCTCCTGTATTGTCCGGTGTCATCGAAGCAAATCACGACTTTCGATAATTTGACATCTTCAATAAATGCCGAGGTGCCATGTTTAACGGCTTGCGCACCTTGTGAGGAACCTCATAGTGCGCTTCAAGACGAAGCCGGCATGTTACCAAAGCCCTATGTTGATTCTCCCGAACGGGTGTACACCAGAATATTGCAGCTTTGTGAGGAAGGTCTCGACGACGAAGGGCGTTGCTCTCTCCAGGAGATATTTGAGTTCAGGCCCAACTATCTCAAGGCATCGTCTAGAGAGGCCAGCTGGCATCAGCAAGACTAGGTGCGATGGGATCGCCATTGGGATGTAACATAGAAGATAGTGATGTGCGTTAGAGCATCGCCTGGTGTGTCGAGTATAAAGACCCAGAGTGCACTCTTTGCAAACATTAGCATTGAGGCGAGCTAATCTCGCAAGTGATGCACCATTTTAACATCAGTATCAGAACGAGTAGATGAGAGCTGGATGCATATGGATGCGATAAGGCCCTTGTAGGAGCTTAAGGGATAGAGATTCGAGAGAGCATCTTGTGCGGGCCAAAAATAGATTGGGAAGACTGCGCATGAGAACCAGAGTATCAGTCAGCCTTGCCATATTCTGGGCCGATGTTTGAGACGTGCTGCGTATCGGGTCCCGATTGTCGACTTGTCAGCAAGAAATTCTCGAGAGCGAACCTGAGAGAATCTCCAGAGGTGGCAAACCATGAGGACCTTTGCAAACTAGAGTTTCAACATTAATTGATCTGCAATGGAATGTTAGAGGTGAAATGAGGCATCCGCGGCCTTTCTTGGTCTGAAACATGGGCTGTAGCCCGCTCCGCCAATGGCGAATTTGGGGAGTGCATCAAAACTCCCTTAATGGCGCTGAAGGCATAAAGGCGAGTCAAGGGTGAATGGTGGATGGTACGTTAAAAGATACGCCAATGCGTGCTCCGGATTCACATGAGATTGCGTATGCCTCGATCGGTGGCACGGGGGGTAATCCGAAGAGGCACGCTCGCGGTCGGGGTGGAAGTCTGTGAGCACAGCGAGGAAGGAACGTGTCGATGGCTCCCTGAGTTTTACAGCAGGTAGTGGCGTGATAATATGGTTAAGACTAGGTTGGTGAGCAAGGATGAGAAGCGAAAAGGAGGTATAAGGGATAATAAGCATAAGGTGTTTATAGGCTGGGAGATGGTTTGTGTCACGAAGAAGGCTGAGGACGGGGAATACAAGACAGAAGGGTCTCCGTGTGACATACTAGGCCAATTGAATATCCCTTTGCGATTCTGACTGACCAAAAGGAAGCGAAGCACACAGCTCACCTCGCTCTTTTCAAACCTGACGACGACCTCCTCCTCCCTCCTCTCATCCTCGACCTCGACATCCCCTCCCCCCCGACATCCGACGCCGTTCATGCCACCTTTAATGACTTCCGCCGCATCCTCATCTTCCAACACTACCTCGGTTCAAGTCGGTGAGCGAAAGGAGTGATGCACTTTAGATTCCGTTTTCACTTAATGCGCGCTCTTTTTCTCCATCATCAGCTGTCCGTATTCGTCCCGCAAACGGCCACGATGCGCTCTCGATACCCACTCGGTTCCAGCGAACAGTCATCAACGCCTCACCTCCATCTACAGTTGTCGTTGAACCATCCACCATTCCCCCTTCCTCCACTTCCTCCACTGGCTCTCAGCCCTCAGCCGCCAACAATCCTTTAGCCAAGCGCCAAACTTTCGCATTTGATCAAGTTCACTCTCAGGAATCAACGCAACACTCCATATTCACAAGCACCGCGGCGCCTCTCGTCGCGCGCTTCCTCCAAGGATTCAACTGTACCGTTCTCGCCTATGGACAAACATCTAGCGGGAAAACATACACCATGACCGGCGTGGACCTCGATAGCGATCCCAACGATCCAGCCAACGGCATGGGTATCATTCCTCGCGCCGTCGCCACCGTATTCGCTGGGGTGCAGCAACTCAAACAAGAGCGGGGCAACGCGTGGAAATGCTCAGTCAAGGGATCATATATCGAGATTTACAATGAGGACCTCATCGATCTATTAGCGGAGGAGGGCGGTCGACGCGACGTGCAGATTAGGGAGGAAAAAGACGGAACAATCCTTTGGAGTGGGCTGAGGGAAGTCCCCGTGCGCAACACGCTGGATGTCATGCAGCTCATCAAGCAGGGCTCCTCCATTCGACGGACCAACGAAACCGACATGAACGCTCAATCTTCCCGATCGCACGCCATCTTTTCCCTCACCCTCACCCAGAAGAAATACACCGGAACGACCCCTCTTCGTACGAATGGTGTTACGAGTGGCCGCACGAGCCCAATGCCACCAACATCTCCTACTGCAGTGTCTGCCACGCCCTCACGTCTCGGACGACCCGCATCCATGTATGGATCGACAACTGGATCGTCTCGGGTCGGCAGCCCCACATTTGGACGTCCACCGACACCAAGCTTCGCGTCTGCCATGAATCGAGCGAGTCTCCGACCGGGCAGCTCCATGGCGCTTCATTCAGACGGCCAAAGTCCGGGTGAGGAAGCGAGTGGTGATGGATCATGGGTGACCGTAATCTCCAAGTTCCACTTCGTTGATCTCGCCGGTAGCGAAAGGGTACGCGACCACTATAGAAACCATGTTAAATCCATTGCATCAGAAGACTGATTGTGCGACGTTTTGACAGCTGAAACGAACAGCTGCCGCCGGCGATCGTATCAAGGAAGGTATCTCGATCAACTCTGGTTTGCTCGCACTTGGCAACGTCATCTCAGCACTCGGTGACCCGTCACGCTCTCGCTCGCTCGCTCCAGGAGCAGGGCAACACATCCACGTACCCTATCGTGACTCCAAGCTCACCCGACTTCTCCAAGACTCCCTTGGTGGCAACGCTCACACCCTCATGATTGCCTGCGTCTCCCCAGCGGAATGGAATGCAGCCGAGACGGTCAACACACTCAAGTACGCGAATCGCGCTAGGAACATCAAGAATCGAGCCGAAGTAAAGGAGAAGGAGGAAGGCTGGGATGATCTGGAGTGGTTACAAGGAATGATCCTCAAGTTGCGTAAAGAAGTTAAAGCGTTGAAGGAGGGTGGTGCGATTGGATCAATACCTGAAGAAACTGCTGCTTCGGCGCCACCAACACCATCGGGTGGAGCGAATAAGATGATGATGCAGAAATATCACGAGTTGCAAGTGATGCATGAAGAGTTAAGGATGCGGTATACTCAGGCGAATGAGGAAGTCAGGAAGACGAGGCAGGAGCTGGAAGAGAGGCCTGCTGTGTCTCATGGTGGAGGGAATAACTTGAAGCGGTATGAGGAGATTGTCGCACCAGTCATTGAGCAGTATGAGAAGACAATCTCGGCGATGGAGGCCGAGTTGAAGTTGAATCGGACTGCGCTGGTGAGTATTTCTTACCAGCCACTTCTACACTTTACTCATCCGAATTCACGTCATCATCCAGGCGCACACAAATGAGATGTACCAAGAGCAGGAGGCGGAACTTGAAGCTCTGAAGGAGCGCCGTATCGCAACAGAGGCGTATGTAGAGGAGCTCAGAGCGCGGGTTAGCAAGCTGGTTGAGCGGGAGTCCTCTACAGAGGTAGGGAGTTTTCTTTTTTCAACGAGAAAACATGTTGGATAACTATACTGCCCTCTAGACATACGTCCGCGATTTGGAGCAGAAGCTCAAGGCGTACTCGGACTCGTCCTTGTCGTCGGAGGAATCCATCACCGACCTTCGGAAGGAGCTCGCGAAACACAAAACCAACGAGGAAGCCACCGCCAGCTACATCACAGACCTCGAGGCACGATTGGCACGTTCAGACACCGACGTTGCATCCCTCCGGACACTCGTAGAGAAGTTCGAGGCCGACGCAGATCGCAAATCCTCCGAGATTGCACGCCTTGAAGCGAAGGTCGACGAACTGCTTTCCGGTGGTGGAACAGAGAAAGATCTGGCAGATTGGAAGGCGTCGCTAGAGGACCGAGAGCGAAAAGTGGCCGAGCTAGAGAGGCAGATGGAAGAGTGGCAAAAGGTTAGGCATGATACCGGCGCGGAACGGGCGAGGTTGGGCAGCGTCGTTTCGACTGTGGAGCGCCAGCAGAGGGATCTGGAGCAGGAACTTTCTGGGAGTGTTGGCTCGCTTGGATTCTTGAAACCTGAGCGGGTCGACATAGATGGACTGTCGCTGGCCTCGGCGTCAGAGACTGCGGATGCTGATGACGATGGAAACTCCCCTCTGCATATCGACACGCCGGGCTTGCAACATCCGAGCGTCACTCCACCATCTCCGAACCCTTCTGTCCGTTCATTCTTAACTCTTCCTCCAGAGGTCGTACGCGAACAGCTCCTCACTCTACGCAAGACCCACTCACTGACTCTCGAGGAACTATCCACTGTCACGTCTAAATACCGCGACGCACTGAAAGAAATCTCTGATCTCGCCGGCCAAATCACGGATGTGAAAGCTCAACTGAAGCTGTCCAGTGGCGATTCATCTGCTCCAGGTTCAACCGCTGGTGATGTACCCTCGGACGGCGAACCTGGTACCATCACCCCAATCCGAAAGTGGTCCACGTCTGGCGGCGTCAGTCCGGGCAGCGCGATGGGCGTTGCCAATGGATCGATCAACCGTCGTCGTCGTGCGACTGGTGGTGGCATCGGTCGCTCCGATACGCAGTCCCCTCCTCCCCTTGCGGTCCTCAACGCCAACGGCCCTACGCGCAAGCTTTTTTTCAAGCAAGCGGCCTCGGCAGAATCGCTCCACTCGAGGTCGCAGTCCTATTCGCCGCAGCAGCAGGAGCCGTCGCCGTCTTTGTATGGTGCACGGGGTTCGCCGCGGGAGCCGTATATGGGGCGCGATGGCGTCCCTGAGAGCTTGTTGAGTCCGACGTTCCCCGGAGCGCCGCCAAGGTTAAGTCCCCTGAGGATGAGCCTGCAGCTGGGTAATGATGGCGCGAGGAGTGTAGAGAGTCTAGAGAAGGAGATCATGAGGTTGCAAGAGGTGAGTTGAAGTTGCGGCCTCAGGGCCGTATTTTATGCCTTGATCGCTAACTGTCTCCTGAACCTTGCGTAGGTTCTGAAGGATCGTGAGGCAGAAATTAGCGTGTTGGAGAAGAACATCACTGCGTTTGAACGCTCGACATCACCATCTCGCAAATCATCGTCCGGAAGCCTTCAACCAACGACAAACGGCGAGGCAATGTCTCCAGATACGCGTGCGAGATTCGAGGAATTGAAGAGGTCTCTTGAAGTCACACCAGATTTGGCTTCTCCGGAGGGTGGATCTGGGGAAGATTCTCTCACTCGTCTGAATGAGCTCATGAGGTTCGTAGTTTTTAGCCTGTCATCGAAGTGGCTAACTGACGATGTCGTCTGACCTTAATCAGGGCAATGGCTCAAAAGGAGTCGCAGCACCATCAAGCAGTGAACGCCCTCAACGAGGAACTTGCACAGGTCCGCCGTCAACACGAGCAGCTCACAGACACAACCCGCGAACAGGTCACCACCTTGATTGGGGAACGTGACAAGCTGCGTGTGGACCTCATCGATTCCAAAGAGCAACAGCTCACCGCAGCGACACAACTGGAATCCCTTCGGGAGCGAGAGCGTGTCTTACTGGACGAGCGACGGATAGCAACAGAGAAGCACGCCAATGAGATTGCCATTCTCAAGGCGCAGCATGACGAAGAACTTGCGAGGGTTCATGCTGAGCACGCTGAGCTCGTTGGTACCGCAGCAGAGGAACACGAGGACGCCGTTCAATATGCCATGGCAAAGGGTAGACGCGAAGCAGAGGTCGCTGCCGCTGCCCAACTAGAGTCAACTATCGCGACATTGGCCGCTGAGCATGAGGCAAACGTGGCAAAGCTGGTAGAGCAACACGAGAATGAACTTCGGACGCACGAGGTCGAAGTTGAAGCTCTTCTCGCTCGTACACGCGCCGATCATGAGCGAGGAGTCGCACGGCTACGTGCCGAGCACGAAGATGCCCTCTCCGCTCGCGATGCCATCCAAGCGAAGAAGGCAGCCGACGAGCTTGTTCCCCAATATGAGGCTACCATCAAGCAAATGGAGGATGCTCACCAACAAACACTTCGAGAGGCGACCACCGCTTCTGAGAGTCTACTAGCCAAGGTCAAACAGGAACACCAAGACGCGCTTACCGCACTGGAGGCGAAGCATCAAGAGGATCGTCGAGCGCGACTAGTCGAGGCCGACGCAGCACTTCAGGCAGCCCGTGACGATCACGATGTCGTTTTGACGAAGGTCAAGGCTGAGCATGATGAAACTGTTGCACGAAAGGCGTCAGAGTTCAATCAGCTGCTCCAAAGGACCAAGGATGAACACGCCGCGCATTTGCGTCAGGCCGAGATCGCGCTGGAGGGGAGCATGAGCGAGTCCCAGACCGTGACCGCCAACGCTATGAGGCAACTTCAAGAGGAACATGGAGCGGCCCTAGCTCGTCGTGACGTTTCCGCTGCCGAAGACCTTGAGAGACTGAAGGCTGATCATGAGAGGACCCTGGCTACCAAGGAAGTCGATCATCAGACACGTCTTGACAAGCTGCTTTCCGACCACGCAACTACCCTTGCGAGGGAGCAAGATGAACATGCTGGACAGGTCAAGCGTCTTCAAGCAGAGCATGCAGCCAATGGACAAGATCAAGCCGAGTCCTTAGCGCAGCTCATGGGAGAACTTGACAGTGTGACTCGAGCCTCCGAGACCACCCGAAGCAACCTTATCGCTGGACATGAGCAGAACTTGTTGAGGCTCAAGGTCAGTGCAACGCATCCTATCTTAATCGTCGCTGTCAGTCTAACTAATCCGTTAATTAGGCCGAACACCAAGTTGCCATTGCGGAGATGCAGAACAACTTGATCACCGCACAAGAATTGCATCGCGCTGCTCTTGAAGAAGCTCGGGCCGACTGGGACCAAGCCCGCCAAGCTGAGACACAACGGCACAAGGCATCCTTGGAAGACTTGGAGAGACTGCAAACGTCAGAGCGTGAGACGCTTCGGAAGGCGCACGACTTGTTGTCCGGCGAGGTGGATAAGTACAAGGTTCAATTGGCCCAAGCAGAGTCGGACAAGGAACACATAGAGGCCTCGCGACTTACCGATGTGGAAGATCTCAAGACCCGGTTGGCCACGATGGAGGAGCACCTGAACTCTGTCATGAGCGAACGTGCAACGAAGGCTGAGGAGGCGGAACAACTACGAGCAGACCTCGCCAAGCAACAAGAAGAGCGGGCGCAGCAGGCATCTAATCTCGATTCGTTGACCCAGGAACTTGAACGACACCAGTCTGTTCTTGGCGACCTCCAAGAAGACCTGCAACGAGCCAAGGATGCCAAGGACACCATACTGGAAGAACGGCAACGTCAGGACGGAGTCATCCGAGATTTACAAGCGCAACTTGCCAAAGTACACAAGCGTGAAGGCTCTGGCGATTCGACTCCGACATCCGCACAGGCTGCTGGTTCTCGGATGCGTCCCAATGGTATTCCGCCCGCCAAACTTCCTCCGCTAACGGCTCCTCCCTCCGTGCCACCACCTCCGACGCCAACGTCTTCCGTCATGGACAGAGGCTTCCCCACCGATGCGAGCGTATCATCACACGGAACCGGAACCCTCAACGGCCGTGCTTCAACCTCGTCCTCCAACTCGCTCTCGCGTGCTGGCAGCCAGAATGACCATCACACGCACACGCCATCAACTTCAATTGCCATGTCACCTTCGCAAGGCATTGATCCCAAGGTGGCGGGCTTGATTGAGGAGCAGGCGAAACACTTGGAGGAGCAAGAGGCCATGATCAAGACACTCAACAAACAACTCACCCATTGCGAGGCCGACTTACAAGCTCACATGGATCTTGTTGCTACGTTGGAGGCTTCTTTGACCGATTCGGAGAGGAGCTGTGAGTTCTACTCGCACATCATGTGTGGTCCAAGTCTAATAATGTCGTTCCTCTAGTACGCAAGGCGCGACTGCAGTCCAACGAGCTGGTAAAAGAGCGCGATTCTCATCAGCAACAGATCAATGGACTGCGTCAACAAGTGCAAGAAGCGCAACGAGAGGCCTCCTCCCTCCGTCGTTCGGTGGCCGAAGAGAAGCTGTCTCTTGAACATCGTCTCGAGGAGGAGCGCAAGGCCAAGGAACGGGCGCGCGCTCAATTGGATAGTCGGATGGAGGAGATGTCCAAGCGCAAGTCCAAATTCGTGTGCTTATGAGGGTCAATCCATTTTAGATCTTATTCGGTTCTGGATATCTTTTTGCCTTCTATCTTTCGACCTTACATTTCGTTGACGCATTATTGGTTATCTCTTGCTCTTTATCGCACTATCTGGATGGTCTGTTGTCATACTTCTGTTCCCCATATACAATGCTACTTTCACGCCTTGCCTTGCAACCACGTCCAGAACAGGCCACGTGCGGCCTTCGTACCATAGCGCTGGTTAAAATTTTTACAAAGTGCGCACGGACCATCGCCCATGGCCTATAAATTCCGTCGAGAATGGATTGAATGAAACCTCAGACCATACTCAGCTAGGATCTATTCGATAGTTTCTAACCGGGTTTGCAATTTCAAAATTGCCTCATCATCAAACCGCGTTGATGAGATCATGCAGCCACTTATGACTGAGAACACCGGCGCCCAGGTTCCCACCGGGTTGCTGTCGAGGACGTTCTGAAGCTCCTTGATTGGACTTTGGGGGTGTGCTGCATGCCTCTGAGTGGTTTTATTATTTGATCTATCCCTAAACCTAAGCCTAGACTTGATTCACATTGTACCACTAGGCTTAGATTGTGTCGAATATCCCTCACGTCTCATTTTACATTTTCGCCCGTATTGATATGTCCAACATCTTTACATTAAATCATATTCACACAGCTGGAAGAAAGAACATTGTTTGACTTGGACTTAGAACTGTCTTTTATACCGACCGCTGGTATCGCGCTACATCAAGGATGACTGCTCTTTCCATTACAACCACTTCACCCACTGACTGGACCTACGTCTCTGAAGGCGGCGCAAACATTGTACTTGCGTACAAAGGAGCATCAGATGATAACTTTTCTGGCAGTGTATTGAGACTTCGGGCAATGCACATAGATGCCGACTCCAGCACCAAGAGCAACGAACCTGAGCAACAAGCGGACGACCCTTCCATCGCCTTTCAGAAACATATCATATCCAAGCTCATCTCCCCTGCCTTCTTACCTCGTCTGGAAGCCGTTGACCTCGACGAACCTTGGCTTCGGGAGCTTGCCATCAAGACGGAACCAAGCAGGCCCCTCTCGAGAAGGACTGTGCAGATTATAGATGCCAAGCAGGCTCGTGGCGTGCTGGCTTCGGACCTGATTGGTAGCACTGGCTGGGCGGTTGAGATCAAGGTCAGCGATAAGCTCGGGCGAACTACTTGGCGGTTAATGATGACCCTTTGACTTTCTCGAAGCCCAAGTGGGGGTTCCTTCCTCGGCTATACCATCTGTTAAATGAGACGAGGTTGGCGAAGTCATCAAATTGTCGATTTTGCATGCATACATATCACCGCTCAATGACATCCAATACGACACTCTCTACACACTACTGCCCTCTAGACTTGTATTCGGGCGAGGAGTCGAGAGTTCGGAAGGCCCTTCAGGCTCTATGCGATGCTTGGGTTGAGAGCGATGGCTCTTTGAACAACTTGAAGATCTTCGCTGCAGGGAAACGCGTCTCTCCATCAAATGTATGTTTGTTCTTGGTCTTTGCCCTCAGCTCGAACGCGTATGATGACCGGGTAGACCATCACTGACTCTTTTTCGGACACACAGGCTTCAAGCGTGTTAGCGCTGTCGCAAGAGATAAATCCATCCGGCGATGAGCCACCATCTCCTCCCATACTACCCAACTTGTTGTCCGCTTTGACGGATCAGCTACTCCCATTCCTCATCAACACGCAAGTTCTGCATACCCTGTCAAAACTACAACGAACGCTAGACCCATTGGACATCGATGGCCTAGTACAGCTCTGGAATTCCTCTCCAGGGACGGCTGGCTCGACTTTCGGCA
Organism: Tulasnella sp. JGI-2019a; assembly: GCA_019633535.1. Lineage (NCBI taxonomy): Eukaryota > Fungi > Basidiomycota > Agaricomycetes > Cantharellales > Tulasnellaceae > Tulasnella sp. JGI-2019a. The sequence continues at coordinate 15,883 of WSUE01000321.1, forward strand.
CTGGCCTCAGTGATGTGAAGATGGAAGAATGGGTTTCCTTCCTTCAGGAGTACGCGTCTCGGATGAAGAAAACACCGCAGGAGATCGAGGCTGATTGGACCCACCCTGATCCAACTTCATCAAATTTGCGCTATTACCTAGTCGCGTACCTTCTGTCCGCAACATTCAAGGATTGTTCGGTGATCATCCAATTTCAAGCTGGGAAAGCACCTTCCGCTGCTGTGATCGACCTCGACCCAAAGCAGATTTCTCGTCTCAGCAAGTGGCAAAAACAGGATGCGGATATTGTGCGGACTTTTGTAGAGGCTGGCGAAACGAGCAAACCCCCTTGCATCGATGAAATTCAGCCTTGATTGACGCACAAGTAAACATAGCTAGCGAGAAATGATGTATTCTGGAAACAACATGGCAACACGTGGTACAGAAGAGACTGAAGCAGCTGAAAACTTGTCGGCAGAGATTCTTATGAACGCGACCAGATTTGGACCCGCGGCCATGGATGAGAGAGGTTTACACAGCTTTGGTGGCGCTGTATAAAAGGGGTGTTCAATAGTAACGGGAGGATGAATAGTAATCGTCAGCTCTCCTGTTTTAAAAGTGTCGCATGCGATGCGTCAGGCCACCCACACTCGGACAAAGAGATATCAAGTCGTCACCTCCTGCTGTCTCCATTGGCCCAGACGTCACGCTCAGGCTCGCGGTCATCCCTTCTCACTTCTCTGTGGCCATCCCTGTCGTCGTATCGGGTCCTCTCACGATCATCACCACGACGGTCATCGCGCCTATCATCTCGGCGGTAATCACGATCGTCCCGCTCGTATCTACGAGGAGGAGAGCGACTGCGACGACGTGTGTCTCGGTCATCGCGGCGACTGTAGGGAGATCGAGATCGGCGACGAGGGGGAGATCGGCGATCACGCTGCATGGTACGACCATCAGAGAAGTGAAACGAATCGGGAGTCCAACATACTCACAACATCATCGATAGTGAGGCGCACAGATACGCCTCGCAGGTCCTTGTTATCCAAGAGACGAACAGCGTTCTCAGCGTCTTCCATAGTCAGATATTCGAGAATACTACATGTATAGCTGGCAGTTAGCCCAAAATACACTGTCGAGTCATTCCAACTAATTTGCAAAACTCACCCAAGGCCATTCCTATCAACATCGGCAAAGCTGACATTGCCCGCTTCCCGACCGAAGTCCTTGAGATCCTACGTGGGGGGAACAGTCCAAGCCGGAGGGAAGGTAAGCCAGTGTCCAACGAGAGACGATTGCCTGGGTCGAGGACCAGAGAGATGTAGAGCCAAGAGCAATGGGAACGTGGGGTCAACAGATGCAAGGCCCCCATCGCGCCTAATTAACAGGATGCCTCCAATTACAAGAGGCCTCGATAACCAAACGCCGACAGCGCCACCAGACGGAAGGGGAGGTTAGGTGTAAGTGGATACCAGGAGAAGCCAGTCCGGCCATCGCCGCATTAGCCACGCCATGCCAAAGAGGAAGAGAGATGGAGGAGAAAAACAATCTGAATCGCCACTATTCACGCCACGGCCAAGTATGGAGAGGTTACGGTTGGGATTGCGAGTAGTAGCCGTACCTGCCAGCTGGTATCACGAGAGATTCCGGCCACTTCTAGACGGATGCCAGGAGGCCTTCGCTGAACTCGAGGAGGCGGTGGAGGCCTGTCACTACAAGAAAAGGCCAGGAAGTGTTAAAACCGTTGTGCTACAGTTTTGCCATAGAATGTGATACTGACTAGCGATCATCCCTGCGACGAGTGTCTTTCGCAAACTCGACAATTATGCTGCTGTAGACGTAAGTCTCAAAAGAACGGCCCTGATAGGCAGGCGCAGAACTAACTCACTTTTGTCCCATAAAGGGTTTGCCATTGAATGCATTCACCACGTCTTCAGCGTCCTGAAAGAGGAATACATGAGCGGCAAGTGGAACGAGAGTGATAGTGGAGACCTACGCGAGCGGTCTCGAACTCAACAAATCCAAAGCCTGGAGAGAAGATAAAATTGCGTTGAGGCGACGTGCTTGGGCGCTTCATCATATTGAGAGACATTACCAGTCATGACGCGACAGTCGATGGTTTTTCCATATCCTTCAAAATGCTTTTGGACATCTTCGGGACGGGCATCAGCGGGAAGTCCTGAACGAGATTTAGCTTGTAAGATATAGGATGGATACTAGTATCTAGTGATAGTACTTACTCCCGAGATAAAGTCTCTTGCTCATCGTTGAAGCCGCTGGTAATATTTTTCGGGGAGCGGTGTGGTTGTTGTTGAACAGTTGGCACCCCAACAACTTGTATGTACTTGTTGCCTGTGTTCATTCTTTCGCTTGCCCTTGTCTACCACCACAGAGCTCGAGTTGCCTCTCACCTACTTTCCAATCACTCTTTCACAAGCTTATCAGAAGATGGCCCAACGGGACAGACTTGAGGACTTTGCTGAAAGGTGAGCTCTCAATACCTGCCTCCGTACTCTCCTGATCCAGCACACAGACATCACTCTACCCACCCAGAATTCACTACAGCGATCGATACTCTGACGATGCTTATGAATACCGGTTAGCATTTGATTCGCATCTCCGATGTCCGCATACACTGAGTTATCTGACTTTATAAATTATCTGAATGTGAATCTTTGTGCAAACGCTCAGGCATGTCATCCTCCCGAAACCTATGCTCAAGCTCATACCAAAGGATTTCTTCGAGGCTGATGGATCGGGAGTTCTGAGAATTCTGAAAGAGGACGAATGGCGCGGCATCGGTATTACCCAGAGTCTAGGATGGGAGCACTACGAGGTCCACGCGCCGGAACCACACGTCCTTCTGTTCAGACGAGCGATCGCTCCTCAGAAGGCGCCTCAGAAGAGGAAATAGACGAGTGCGTTTCGGTTTACTTGCTAAGTTCATGATCTCATTCTTGGCCGCCATAGTCTTTCGTCGTCTCACCTCCGTTCTCAAGTGTGTCTGCCTCTGTTTTTTTAATAATGGGAGACTTTGTAGATATTCCTGAACTTTCATTTACATGTCTTGGGAGTGACTCATCTTTGCGTGAGGTCTAAGCAGCGAATCAGCCATTGTGTTTTGAGGGTGAGGAGCCGTGAGATTCTACGACTTGTTTTGATTCCAACGGCCTCCTCTTTGTCTTTCATCCGCTCCTATTTGAAGATTTGCCCTCCTCCTTCCACACCACCCTCTGCAAGAATACAAGCACAGTCTCACTTACAAATAGATCAGTTATCGATATGTATGGCGCGTCTTCATCAAGGGCGCACGCGTTGCCCACCACTCCAACGCATGCATCCAGCAGCATCCGCGAAGGCAAGACCAGAGAGGCGAGAGCGGTCAGTGTGAAAGCCCTACATGTCGAGGGCAAAGTGCACGAAGGAGCCACGAATGTCACATTGGCTTTATTTCTATTGGTGAGCTATCTGGCCGCTTTACCTCTCGCGAAATCTGATTAGGAATTTCTCCAGGTTTCCGCACCATCTCAACCACCCTCACAATCTTATCCATTGTTCTCTGAATCTAATCTTGTCCTCCGCAAGTCGGTCGTTCACCCTCTCACTTCTCAGAAAGTGCCATTTTCCTATCCGCCCAATGCAGACCGTCTCCTCCGTCGCGCCCGAAAAGTACTGCACCTCCAGCCACCCCTAAAGGAGTCCTACGGCGAGGCTTTGGCCAAATTGCGAGGGCCAATCTCGCCGGCTCTTGCGAGCCCGAAACGAGGCGCATTCACCCTTGGCAGTGGTCGCGCGAGCCCAGATAGTGGACCTTCCATCACGGGAGAAATCGTCGTCCGGGACTTCATGATCTCGCTACAAATGCCAAAGTTCATTATACCTCCGTCATCGCAATCCTATGGAAGTACCAGATATGGCGACGACGATGGTACCTCGCCGTTCAGAGCTGGTCGTCAGACTTCTTTTGGAGCCTCTGCGTCGTCTCCTCGTTCCACTGCCAATCTCACAGGAGAAAGAGAGAAGCGCGAGTTGTTCTTTGTGATCGCAATGGAACTTGATGTACCACTATCAGGAACACCCCCGAACAGCCCGTATATGGTATGCAACTTGATATTATTGAACAGTATGAATTCGACTCACTCACCTTAATTACCCTCAGTTTATTCTACCCTTACCACGCTGCCTTAACAACAGCATTAGACTCTGCATGCCCACAGACTCAAATCTCGAGGAAAACGCAGAGCCAACTCTGGAGATGATGACGATCCCACAAGTTCAAGCACAACCGCTCAAGTCGGACTCTTACTCGCAGCACTCAGAGTCACCTCTTGAAAGCACACTTCAGCCCTTGAAGCGCTCATCGATCCAATCCCAGTTATCGGAGAAGCAGCGGCCGCGCCCGCACTCTCACCGTCGGGACTCCAGGGCTAGTGTAGAAGGCTACCCGGCGGACGATGAGCTTGATGGGAGCTCTTCCGAGGATACAGGGGTTGATGAAAGGGATCCGGTCATCGAGGGGACCTTCCTCTCTACCGATCACTTGGCCGTTCGCTGGGCTCTCCGTCCCACCCATGCACCGCCAACGCCAGGGGTCTCGCTGCAGGGCCGTTCGCGGTCGAACTCGGTACGCAGCAATGGGCGCACGTCCGGAGTGTCCTCTCGGGCGCGTGTTGCTGTCGATCATGTCGAGAGCTCGGCCAAATACACCATCTTCCCTATGCGCGAAATCGTGAGAAGGCCTGAAGATAGTCGCGACACGACCATCAGGACAGAGAGGCTTCTGCCGGTTGCGTTGGAATACACGGCACGTTGCGTCGGCTTTTCTCATCCCGGTGTTGCAACTGGTGTCGCACTGGAGGTGGCGCTGGATGAGGGAAGTGAAGGATTAGGGGTCGATTGGGACGACGTGCCTGCGATGGACTCGTCTTTGGGACACTCCTCAGACTGGACGTTCTCTTCCTCTCCTGGCATCATCGACTGGGACTGGGCTCCTTTTAACCGCTCACTCGATACCAGACCATCATCCCATGGCAGTAGGCAGAGTGATTTATCCGATCGAGAAGCGAGCTATGGATACCGCAGTGGATTAGTTAGGGAGGATACGTTACTATCCGAGGGTTCATCTATGCCATCGGGATCAAGGAGACCATTATCGCGGCAGTTCGAGCCTAACGGCGACTCTGTCACGCTGGAGCACAACCTCGCGGTGAACACATCTTTGATGCGAGCACCTTTACCGAATCCGGCTCTTTTGGATGACACCTTCGACGACGAGAGGCCAGCATCTGGCCATCAACCTTTGAGCCGGGAATCGACTGGCCCATCCGCCATGTCTGTGAGCCAGTGGTCGTTGGCATCTTCCCGTCACTCCCGCACGACTGCGTCAGCAGCCTCCGACTCTGTGGGTGACTTGAACGGGGGTCCAGTCAGTCGTACGCAAACCGAGATAGAATATTACCCATCATCGAGTTCGATACCCACGATGAGCCTTCCCGACTTGGAACCTACTCCGCCCAGTAATCCCATCCTCCTAGACATAGACCTACACGCTCTCTTGACATCACAAAAGGTCCCCAATCCATCGATGGCCCAGGCCAACTTCACGTTCAAAGGTCGGATCCTGATATCACTACCAGAGTCTGTCGAAGGCGGAGATATCTCGGCAGCCCTGCCCATGTTCAGATTACCCATGGCGCGAAGTCACGAGTGTAAAATCTACATCCTACCATCTCCTATCATTTCCAATCGAGAATTAACCCGGCCATTTGGGGTGAGGTTCGAAGGTGGGAAGAAAGAGGTCATCGATCCTGTCGTTCAGGGCGAAGCAGTGTATACCGTCAAGGTGGCTTCTTCTCTTGCTAAAGAAGGAGTCGTTCCAATTACGCTTGTTTACCCGCTTCCACCTGCCAAGGGGAAAGTGACTTCCTCATCCGCTATCAACAAAGGATTGCAACACAGCACCGCCCAAGCAGTATCCCCCAGTAACGCTACGTCGATGATGTCCCTCAATAAACGCGACCCGCCTTCCGAAAGCAGGAGCAGCGGTCAGCGCGAACCAGCAGACGAGCTTTGGATGCCCTCGCCGTTCGCCTCCACACTCACTTCCCCGGTCCCCCATGTCAAGCAGGAGCCGGACCAGCAGCAGCCCAATGGCGTTCCCCTTTCCCATCTCCCTCCTCACTCACCAGAGGACCTCGCTATTGCGTGGGTCGACCTCAGAGTCATACCCGTTCCCAATTCGTTTCCTCCTCGAACGTCTGGGCACCTCAAAGAATCACACAGCACACACAACACAGTCGAATATATCAGTCATCTCCGGACTACATGGCCTTCACATCAATCTGCAGACTTTGTTCATCGGAATCTCCGCTTCGAGTTGATGGATTCTTCGAACAACGTTGGTGGAAATGATGAGGTGGTAGTGCAATCTGCAAGCGTAGGAGGGCGAGCAGCTGACTTCCACTACCAATCATCTAACTCCGGGACTACTTGCGGTCGATGGGTTGTTGTCACGCTGCCAAGCGGAGGTATACCCGCAGGTGCCGTGTTAGATGTTGTATATACCGTCAGGAGGAACGATGTTCCGCGGCGCGCGGTGAAGTACAACTTGCTTTTGCCTTGCTTCGCCTCGGCGGTAGCCAGAATGAATGTGACAGTCCTATGTCCCTCAGGTATGTCTCTCGACATCTCTGTCATGGTACGACTTCTTGACGACATCTACTAGGCTGTTCTTTCAGCTTACTTCAAAGTGATATTATGCATGCACCGCCTGCATCGAATACATTCCAAGCGTTCTCTCTTCCACCACACACCTCACATCACATGTCCTTCAAGATAAAGAGGCCCTCCACCACGGCTCGACTGATCCCTTCCCTTGGGATGGTTTTCCAATTTCTGCTTCTGATCGTCGCATTCTCCGCCGCGTACCACATGACCCTGGTGGAGGAGGACATGCGAGAGTTACGGCTTCGTGGCATCTTACCGGGCAGGCAGTCCTGGTATTTCCCAAACCTTGCAACGATTTTAGGAAATGCTGACCTCTCATCCGAAATATCAGCCCAAGAAGCAGAACCGATAACCGACCCGTCAAGGCCCTCCACGACTTCTCAAACCACGCTGGCGACGACCACATTGACAGTGACGACCACACGCAGGCTTCCCACACAGACGTATGCGGCTCCCGATAACCTGTGGGGAGAATGGGAGACCACGACTACGGACCCATTTAGTCCCGAGGCGAGCGTTGAGTCCACAGGACCAGATGCCGAAACATCTTCACCATCCTTTGCACAACAAGATGTGTGGCCGTTTTTGGAACCGTTGGCTGGTCTTGGGCTCGTAGACGAAGAACATCGGAAGCAATTGCTAGTCGGTGCTAAGCGTCTCGTCCACCAGATCTCAAGCGGCATACTTGCAATCCTCAAATTTACCATGTAACTTTTCGTTCCCATTCCCATGTCATTTCTCCTTTGTGGGTGCTTCTCTAGCTTTCGTTGTTTGGACTGTTGTATCCAATCTGTATTCAGTTTACGAACTATCTAATCGATATTGCTAAGACAACACACATCCGCAGACGGGGTACACAACGACGTAAAGAAGGGTATGCGAGTAAGGACTGAGAGGTGGATCAAGGAGAGAGTACAAATATGGTCAGGTGCCACAAAGCAGGTAGCCAATGTCAATGCGCGTATAGAAGACACAGATAGAATGGAGGAAGACATGTGCGTAACATCCAAACCCAGTCAAGGACATACTGGGAAGAGGATCATTAGAAATAAGAATAAAGAGTCCAATCGCATGACCACACCAAGCCATTTCTTTCTCTTTTCGGCAACCTCAGTGGTTTGGAACCTGGTACACGGGTACGTTTCGGACAGTATCATTATTCGCGGCGACGTCAAGTACCGTCGTCGGGGAGTCGGCGAACCATGCTTTGAAGTCGGTATCGGTGGGAGACTTGTTGGAGTAGGCCTGTCCTTGATTCAAGAAAGTGACAGTATGGCCGCTTTGGTTAAAGCCAGGCTCGCCCGACACCCACATATAGTTGTTTGTAGTGGTTGGGGTAGAGTTTACAGACAACCTTGCGAGCTCGAGATGGGGCATCGGGATTTCAGTTGGTTCGTGAGAAGGGCTGCCAGTAGAGCGATGTTAGTACACGGATGATGTGAAGGATCAATGAAGCAGCTAAAACTCACACTACATTCGAATGGTCCCAAGTTCCGACCGGAAGCGATGGTTGATTTCCATATCCCCTGGAGGTGGGCGAGATCGAGGACGGCATGGCTGTGGCAGCCGATCCTGGATGCATCAATTCACTTGCGTAGGCCTTTTGTACATCGATGACAGCGCTTCCATTCCAGCCCATAGGACCATCCACCCATCGTGACACGCTGTCGAACTGCTGAGAGACGTCTGCCACTCTTTGCTGGTCCACCTGGCGATCGCCCGCTTGCTCTGGTTGGATCGTATCATCCGATCCATGACCAGAACCGGGATGACCAGACGAAGGACGTTCGGTGTGCATGGCTGTGCCCATAGACTGATAGGTGACGAATTCGGATTGACTGTAATCCACGGGGCCATTTCCCGGAGGAGAATTATCGCCTGGTGCCCTCATAGAATGGACAGGGTACGACGGCGGTGGGAGCGATGCTGGATATGTGTGCCACATGTCGACGCCAAACGCACTGCTAGTCGCACTTGGAGGCTCCGATGGATCGCTGACACTGACATCGCTGTGGGTACCGCCACCGCCGGATCTGAGACCATGACCCACACGCCCAGAGTTCCCACTTACTTGCTGGGCTTGTTGATACTGCGAATGGGACGGGATTGCGTGGTTCCCGAGCGAGTATGACGTCGTGTGCGATCGAGGACGACTGGTGTAGGGGTCGGCTGAGAGAGGGAATGACACCGTGGAGATGGGCGATGAGGAGGTGGACGAATTGTCTGACGCTCGGGTAGCCTCTGCGTATAGGTCTGGGAACGATTGAGCGACGTGGATGGTGCGACTGACTGGGAGTGGGATATTGAGCGTCAAGGGGCTCGGTTGGGTGGCTCTAGCGATACCACTCCTCGGCGGCGTCTGATGATAGTGCCCATTCGCGACCGGAGGCATCGCTACGTGCCCAGTATGCTGGGATTCCATAGATGAGTCACCCATTCCGTTGGTGGCGAGGACTGGGACTAAAGACATATTGGTCGACGATGGCGACGATGATGCTCCACTCCCCCGGTGCATCCCACCACTTCTGTTCGGGCCTCGCATTTTACGCTGCGGCGCGTACTCACATACCAATCCGATCTTTTTGCATCTACCGCATATGTCACGGTTACCATCGCACTATGGGGAGGCGGGGGGGGAGTGAGCACGATACACGAGGAATTAGAAGAAAAAATCTTCGTTCACCTTGGCCTTTCTCCCTCTGCACTTTTCACAAGCTTGAACAGTTCTTTGCCTTTTTGTCGGCGTCGGACTTCTCATGAACATCCCAGTCTCCATGACTGATGGGACAGGTCCCGATGAGCTGCTATCCGCAAGCGACGATCCTGTTACACCTCGCATTTTCCATGGCGCATTGGATGGCACCAAGTTCCAGGTCGCGTCGTCAGGCTCGACCTTGTTTACGGCGCGCGGCGCGTTCGATGCCGACGCCGAGGCTTGGTTCCCGTAAAACGGTTGCTGCGGAGCCACGGCGAAGGTATGCATCCTTGAGGACGCGGGAGCTGGAGATGGCGAAGCCGAATTGCTTGTATTGGACGCGTCGGTTGATTGAGGTGGGGTCAAACTGGACGGTAGAGGGCGTTGATGAAAGACATGGGGTGAATACGCCCTGTCTGCTTGATGAGGCGACTGGAGAGTATAAGCTGGCGAGACCTGAAGGAACGATTGTGACAAGGACGGGGAGAACTGGCCGAGGGTGTCGTCCTGCCTCAAAGCGGGTGCCAGTGCTTGCTCCGAATACAGGGTTCCTGGGGTGTCGATAGCTCCATTTAGGTCCATTGATCCGGCCCAAGGGGAGATATCTGAGGGAACAATAAAAGTCGCGAGGTTCTGCTCAAAGAACGATGAAGGCTGGGATTGAATGTTAGGACTATATGGTTCGCGGCTAAGGAAAGCGTGGAATTCACGATGGGATAGCGGAACGGGCCTTACCAACGGAGGCATGGATTGATCGTTTGCTGTCGGGTAACAAGGATCACTTGTAGGAGGGGTGGAAGAAGAGGTGTTTGGCGACACATGACCAGCCTTGTGGGCATCGAGGTTGTCCATATGAGAGTTGGGAGATGAACGGGACGGGAAGGTGTAGGTTTCAGAGGGGAAGTGATTGGAGACTGGACGGAAGGTGCAAGTGATGTCCATAACGTTCGCCCTTCTAATAGCAGGTCAAGAACAGCGATCGCGACCAACGCGTAGTCCTGGACCAAATGAGGCAGGCGTTGGTGGATTGCAATGGGAGCAGGCGGTCCAATTTCAAACCGATAAAGAACGCGTCGGTCTGGGGTGCAAGATGATGATGAATCAGGAGGGTCTCAAGGACGAACTAGGATGATTTAACGCGAGTGGTGTTTGATGGGTGGCGCAAGATGACTGGGGAATGGATGATGGTTGTGAATTATTCATATCTTAGATATAAAGATCAGATGATTGCAGACTAGACTCGGTCAGTGAATTACGTTATAAAAGAGCGTTCAATATCCTCGCTGAAAAAGGGTTGTTGTACACATGCTCTTCAACTGCTCATCTAAACAACTGTCCTTCGCTCGCCATCAGCGCTTCGATGGTTTTATTCCAACGGGGCCAGATCCAAGAGACCCATTCAGGGACCGTAAGCTTCCATCTTCATCAGGAACATTGTCCCAGTCCCTCGGATGAACATCGCCTTCATCACCCGACCAAGTTTTGCGGCGATCAGAGCCATCAAATCTGTTGAAAGATGGCATCCGATCATCCCCACCGAATTTTTACTTCCAGCGCAGCTGCTGCCGATAATCATCGAGCATTGAAGATCTGATCTAAACCCTGCATGCTTCCTCATCGGCCCTAGCAGCCCTTTTGCAGACTCGAGGCAGAAACGCTCCTGGTACTCCTCCTGCCTTGTTTGGAAGTAGGTCTCGCTCGGCATTAATGGTCGATCAGGATACTTCAGTTCGCGTGGATGGAGTTGCGCTTTGGGGACATTTGGGGCCAAGCAAAACGCTACAGGAGGTTTGTGTTTGCAGTCTCCGGGTGCCTTTCCACATTTAATGATGGTTGCATGGCAGCCCAGAACAATCTGGGAACGAGCTAAACTGTTTGGGGATCTACAAACTCGTTTTGCTATCGTCATCAGGGTCAGATCTGGGTGACAAAAGCCCCTTTCAGGTATGCGAGGCTCAAACGCACTGCGATCACCTCCCACTGATGACGTAGGTCCTAAGTTCCGTCGCGTGGGTCTTGGAGGTCTCGGCCTTCCTCTTTCCTTCTGGCCGAGCGGACGACTGCACATGATATATATATTTTTTCCTGATCTGCTTCTTGATCATGACCGACTTCTCTTCTCGCAGCTTCAGCTTCTCGCTCGTTCATCTTCCGGGGTTGCCACTGGGGTTGGAACATCAAGATTGCGTTGACGATTACATTCGGTCCCAAAGAGGGGGACTCTCTTGGCAGCGCTGGGGCCAACGCAACGGCGTGCATTCAAAAAAAAAAAATATTCATCATTTAATAGCATTCTTTTTGAACTGAGTGAACTCCAACGCCTCGATATAATCCGAGGTGACGTATTGGCTTATCACGCTCAAGGTTACAACAACGTTTCACCTGCGAGGAAGGAACGCAACGCGGAGGAGATAAGGGTTTCGGTCCCGAGGAGATTTAAGGTCAGGACCCACCAAGCGCGCATCTGGCCAGAGAACACCCCACAGCCACCGTCTGATGTACGGCAATATTGTCCTCGAGGGATGGATTCACTTCCTGTAGGTTCAAATAAGTCCGGGAGGAGATCCGATGAGTTGATCGGCGTTTGACTGACCATGATATCCAACGCAACCAGTAGGCCAGTCTCATACACCGCTTCGCAAATGTAGTGCCCTTCGCGGAAGGTGAGACCACCACGGACAGGCGTCCCCGTGCTCGGTGCTACCGAGGGGTCCAGAGCATCGACGTCAAAGGACAGGTGAATGGGACGATTTCGATCCGGGTTCACGTGATCCAGAGCCATCTCCATGACCTTTCCGATACCATGCTTGTCGACCTCGTGCATGCTGAAGCACTTGATCTTATTCTCCCTCAGGATCTTCTTCTCACCCGGATCGACGTCGCGGAGGCCAATATAGACGAGCCGACTCGCGTCCAACTTCGGTACGAGCCAAGCGAACGGAGCACCTTCCTCGGCACTGGTTCGTGTTCCCGGGTTCTGCAAGGCCTGAATCTCTTCGGGGCTGTTGAGCCCCAGCAGGAATGAAACGGGCATGCCATGCAGATTTCCGGAGCCGGTGGAAGCGATCGTATTTATATCCGCATGGGCGTCAATCCAGATTAGACAGGCCTCTGGATGAGCGCTAGTAGTAGCGTGGTCGTAATCGTCAGGGATATGAAAGGGTTGGATTACGAGAAATTTGAGGTAGTTGTGCATAAAACTGTGGCGCACCTCAAAGTCCCGCTTACAGTGCCCATAGCCAAACTATGGTCGCCACCGAGCGTTACAGGGAGTCTTCCCGCTTTGGCATGTGCCCCAATCTCGGTGGCGACCTGTTTGTTGACTTTGCTGACGAGCCTTGGGCGTTTGACGATTCCGACAGGGGGATCCTTCTCCACTGTAATCTCTTCGAATTCATGATGCCCCCCGAACTCGACTTCCCAACCGAGGCTCCTGATCTGATCGATCAACCCTGCTTCCACGAGATGGATAGGGCCAGTGTCTACTCCCGCACGAGGCTAATGCGTATCATAGATGACGTTTGCGGGCGAAGGATAGCATTGAGTTCACACTATGAGAATGAGCATCGAAGGAGAAGCAACGACCTGGACTGACCTGACCACCGCTGCGATAATAAAAGAGCGTGACAACGCATGGGATGTGAATAAACGTGTCAGAGCACACCGTTGGCCTGGGGTGAATTTGCTCACCTAAATGGACAACCAACGAGCTGGGAACGGGAACCTACGTGAGCGTGGGTTTCATATAAGAGCCTAGGAGGTAACGCTTACAGCAATGGTCTTTGGGTTCTTGATAAACTTGAGGTTAGAAGCCATGTTTTCGAGTCAAGTTGAGAAGTAGGTCGCAGAAGGTTCGAATTGAAAAGGGAAAGCGGGTGGGAAGCTAATGCTCGAAGAGGATGCCACACTAGCACGCAATTATGATCAGAGGATGAATCAAGGACTTGACTATATAATCGCAGCGGCCGTTTAGATCCGACTTGGTATGGTAGATGATAGGAGTATGAAGGGTCACGCACAACTTGGAGCTTCGATTAGGTAACTTGTATCTATCTTAGACGCCCACCTCTGTCCTTTGAATTGCAAGGCGTGCACGGCCTGCACATCATACGGTCATTTACATGAAACGTGAGAGATCAGAGTGTGGAAGCCGTGCGATGAGAGACCAGAGCACTGGGATTCTCATAGTAAGTAGATTTTGGCAAGGAAGATTGACCGAGACATAGGCTCATTGGATGCGTGTAGAATTTTGAGGCAGCTGGGCAGCTTCGCAGGCAGTTGTTGTTTGCACACAGGACGGGATACTCTGGGGGAAAGAGTGGATGGGTTATTAGATTCAAACGACTAGACTATAAACTGAATGGTCGCCGGCATCCCGGCCGTGGACTTCACATGACCTATGCGGGAGCGGAGATCACGGTGTCCCTGGAGGTTGTCACACACTAAATTACCGCGGTGCCATGCATGTCTCGCCCGCTAAAAACAGCTCACGACGTGTCAGAGATCTGGGAAGATAAGGACATGGGAGATGTTATCGGTCTAATCGCGGATATGGAGCCTACTTAACAGATACTCGTCGCCATGTCAGACGCACCCATCCCACCCCCTCTACGCCCCCATCCAAGCTTGAAGGAAATCATCAATATCATGAGTTCCGAGTTAGAATCACAAGCTCATCAGGTCAGTCGACCCCCGCGCCTACTCATATTTTATCCGCACTCACATATCGATTTAAAAAAAGCTTTTCAGGTTCGCTGAGCACGCTTTTCACTTCCATCGAGTTCGCAGCTCTGACTTGCCAGGAAAGGTCTTATCCCGGGCATGAGCACAAATCCCAGGCAGATCGTTCGCAAGAGGATTACATGCCAGGTATTGAATCTCCTGGCGCCACTGGAGTGAGTTCGAGCACATACCATTACATTCCAACATATACTAAGTGACGACATCTTCCTAGGTGATTTACTGCACAGACAGGTATCGTGACTTAGACCGCATCGTGATATCTGTGAGATGATTGGTCTAATGTCTGAGTATGTTCTCAGAGCGATGGCGCATGGTTTCACCTACGACAATTCCGATTGGGCTAACTTTGGCCAAGGAGCTCCCGAGACCGGGCCACTTCCAGACGCCCCCCCTCGTCCAGAAACTGTCACCTTCAGCAATGCCTCCCTCGAATACGGCCCCACTACCGGAGTCAAAGACCTCCGAACTGCTGTCGCAAACCTGTACAATGTGACATACCGAAAGGGCATGGAGAGCCAATACACCGCGGACAATGTCTGCATCGTGCCAGGAGGTCGTGCTGGGCTGACTCGTGTTGCTGCCGTCGTTGGTGACGTGTGAGTGGACTTTGGAATGCATTGGCCTTTTCATGCTTTGACCAGCGGACTCACTTGTCCTCAACAGTTACACTGGATATCAGATCCCCGACTACTCCGCCTACTCTGAGATGTTGAGCTCCTTCAGGCGGTTAATTCCCGTGCCTACAGCTGTATGTGCACGCATTCCTAAAATTTTCCTATCCCTTGGACTGATAAATTCACACTCGTGGTTATAGTTGAAGGTTGAAGATAGATACAATCTGAATATCGAACAGGTCAAGGTCCGTTACACATTTTATTCAGTGATTATATATGATCCCAAGGGTCCCCATAATCCTCGACGTTTTCAGAACGACATCAATGTCCAAGGCCTCCAGGTCCTCTTGGCATCGAATCCTCGTAATCCGACAGGACAGGTTATCAGGTTCATTGAAAGAGTGCTCAATGTCCTTCTTCTTCGTCTAATACATATTTTATTAGGGGTGATGATCTTAAGCGTTTGGTGGAGATTTCTGAAGGAAAGACGACTGTTATCCTCGATGAGGTAGGTGATATTGGACGCGCTAGCTTTTGAATACTCATGCACGCTATTGTTCGCACAGTTCTACTCTTGGTATTTGTATCCAGAGCCTGGAAAGGAGAACGAGTATGAGTTTGGTCAGACCTTGTCTGCTGCCAGTTACGTCCGCGATGTTGACGAGGTTAGTTCTGGTCCTTTGGTGCCTATTTTGATTCTTCGAGAAGGTTAAATCTTGTTTTGGTTATAGGATCATGTTGTAATTGTTGATGGTCTCACCAAGGTATAAAAGTTTCCCAGGTTCGAATATGCGGATGGTGATTTATGACTCTTGTGTTGTAGAACTTCCGTCTTCCCGGCTGGCGTGTTTGCTGGGTCATCGGACCCAAGTGTCTCATTACTGCGCTCTCACAATCTGGTCATTCCATCCCCATCTATCGAAGCATTTTAGACGCTACTGACATACTTTCTCGTTAAGGCTCGTACTTGGATGGCGGTGCCAACCACCCGTAAGTCGCCTCAAGTCAAGATCGTACTCCGTTAGGATTCTTGCTCATGATTTCGAACTCGTGCAATTGGACACTAGGCTCCAGCTTGCAGCGATCCCGCTTCTGGACCCCGAACATGTCGCGAAGGAGAGGGTCGCACTTCAGAAGCACTTTTTGATGAAGCGTAATCACGTCTTGGATCGATTGGAGAAGATGGGCCTAAGGGTTGAGGTCCCTCCCGTTGCGACGTTTTACATTTGGTTGGACCTCTCCAAGCTACCAAAGCCGCTTGACAATGGCCTGGTACGTCATATATGTGTGGTGTTGTATAAATCTGAGGTACTCACCTCTGAGGATGGTTTTTCTAGACTTTCTTCGAGGAATGCCTGAAGGAGAAGACTATCGTTGTCCCTGGTACGTTCCGACACTCGCAGAATTTCGCAGGTATCTGATAAAGCTTTTGGTGGATATAGGAATATTTTTCGATTTGAACCCATCTCACCGCCGTGATCTCTTCTCGTCGCCATGCCATCACTTCGTCCGTCTGTCCTTTGGTCCTCCGCTCCCAGAGCTTGATAAAGGTATGTGACATTTAACCTCTCCATTATAAAAATTGGTTGGCTCAATTTACGAACGTCTAGGGTTGGACGCAATCGAGCGCATCTTGACGAAAGCGCGTACGGTCGGTATGGGCACTTTCGGCCAGAACCTCCCTGCTAGTCCAACCATGAAGAAAATCGCTAAACTCCCTGGAGAGGGCAAGTCGTTGTTGTCCAAGATCACGGGCGTGTGACTAGCCGATGAAGATGCCAACGATCATGCTCCTAACCGCAGCACATGTTGTTCTCACTTTTGAAGGGATGACGTACCAAAATGTTGATCGAGGCTTTGTATACCATGCAATAAATGTGAACTCTCTGAACGGTGACATCTGATGCGACCTATGTGGCAAGCAGACGGAAAGGACAGCAATATGTTTCAATTCATTCTCAAATTCCGTCGCCAAAAGCGTGTAGCTTGTCTCTGTGTGGAAGGAGCCCCAAATCATTCGCCCTAGGTGAAAATTGGGATCGCTCCAAATCGCTCCTTCTGTCTCCATACGTATGCGCCGGTCTCCATTTCCCCTATTACGCCTCCCAACTTGACCTCCCACACTTTTGCGGCCCAATGGCTCCGGTGGCAGTCTTCCACTGGACACGCATACTCCCATTCCTCCAGGACAGTGCTCGGTTTTGTGGCGCGACCACGTTTGCGCGATGTGGCCTTTGGTTTCAGGTGACTAGTGGCGATATCAGTTTGAGTTGCCGATGGCCGGGAGCGAAGTTGTCGAGTGCTCGATGAGGCTACGAGGCCAACAGCGCGCCTACTCCGTTTAGTGGGTGGGGCTGAGGATGAGGCATTGGTGCTGGCGTCGACCTTGACATCGTCTTCCACAGCTCTGGCCTTCCCCTTCCCCTTGACGTCTAGTACATCGCCCTCGCCATCCGCAATAATCGCCTTTGTTGATTGTGGGAAGCTGATATCTTGGAGACAGTTATCGCAAAGAACATGACCGCATCTCAGCGCCCACATGGTGCGTGATCCTGACAGCAGCGTTGAACTGCAACGAGGGCAGACAAGGGTCGATGAAGGCGGAGGTGTACTAGCTTTCACCGCCACTGAAGAGGATCCGCTTGGCCCAGGTTCATCGTCGATCACAATCGGAGCGCTGGCAGAGGTGCCGTCAGGATCGAAGTCGTACGAGAAGCCAGGTCGGGGGAACTCCTTACGGTGCGTCATGATGTGATTAAAAGTCGATTTGATCGGTTCTGTCTCGGATGGGGCCCATCCTGCACCTGCGTTCGCGACATGATATGCGTTGAGAGTACGCAAGCGAGCTTGTCGATCCGCCTCGTGCGTGCGTGCGGCGGTGGCGTCCCAGAACATGCCTCCGAATTCGGGCATGTCCACCTGCTGCCTGTACCCATCGTAATCACCACCCCCCATGTCCCCATCCTCTCCGCCTCCCCCCAATACGGATACGAATGACTCAAAGAATCGATTGAACATGTTCTGAGGGGGGCGCCGTCGAGTCGCTCGTGGTGCCGGTTGTCCAGAGCGGCGAGCTGCATCCTCGGAGTGATAGCGAGATGGCGGCTCCCGGTCTCTCAGTGCAACGAGACCGCCACCTAAGCCGATGCGAAGAGGGGGGTGAATGGGAGGTCGGACAGCACGTGATCCAGATGCGGCGGGATGGGAGAACTGAACGGGTGGGGAGAAGACTCGAAAGGCTATGGAAGCTACAAGCTTGAGTTTCGTAGTTTCAAAATGGGATTGTGGGTTCAGAGCTTTACCTGCGGGTGGTGGTGTGCCATGGTCATCTGCCAATTGATCGTTGTCGTCGCTCGACCCGACGACGATCGAGCGACTATCCTGCTGATCCCTGGAGGTTCCTCCAAGAGTTAATATGAGCGGTTGAGGATGGTTGTGGCGGTTGCTTCGTCCCCCTACTGGTTGATGCTGCTCTGGCGCTTGGAAAGAGCCGACAAAGACGACGTCGGAAGATTCGGATGAAGCACGACGGTGACGTGGTGGAGAGTCAGGTTCGTTGGTGAGGTCGATAGTGTGGCTCATAACTTGTACGGACATGACTGGGAGGGTGAAACAGTGGTTAGGAGGAGGTGTGATTGGGATGGCAAGACCACACCCGTCCCTCGCAGTTTAGGCTGACCCTAGCGGCGATTATCTAAGCGCACGGCTTGTTCTTCAAATCTCAAAGGCGCACAATCCCCCGCTTGCTAGAAGTGCACTCGCGTTCGTCATTATGAAAAGGCAAGGAGTCGACGCCGTCAATACAGAGTCTTGGTCTAGCCCTGGGCAGCCTGCTGCAAAGAAGATCAAATTGGAGGATACCACAACCACCAGAAATGGGAGCGCGCAGGTTGTCGAGGAGGGCGCATCTGATAAAGCGGAAAGGAAGAGAGTAAAGAAGGCGCTCAAGTCGAATGCAAAGGCATTGGTGCGCTGGCCGTCCCCTGCGTCTTCATCTTCAGACTCTGACCTTTTTCACCCACCATTCATCAGGCGGCCGCGTTGCCGAGTTTTGCATTCGATGGGAATGAGCTGAAGAGCCGTAGATCTCCAATCGGGATTTCTGTGAGCTCGACGGATGGCTCACCCGAGATTCATAGAATAATAATAGCCTTTCGACGCTTTTTAGGACCTCCGTGACCGAATTTTGGCAATACTTCTTGGGACCCCTTCTGCCAGGTGGTTGAACGTCAAAGTAAGCTGGTATCCTCGGATTTGCGATCTATGAACCAGTTCTCATATATCGTTTTCTTAGAATCCTCAGAGCATCAAGCATTTCGTTGTCCTAAATGTGCTTGGTATAGATCGGGAGCATATTGACTTGCCAGACACCCCCTTAGACCAACACTCTGCCTATCCAATCACTATTCCAAACACCTCGAAGTCGTTACCTTCCCTTCATAACCTCTTCTCGCACGCCTGTCCTTCACGCGCACCCGGGGATCAGTACAAGCTTCATTCAGTTATACACGAGTTCCTTCAAGCTCCCTTACTACCCGAGGAGCGGGCGAAGCAGAGAAAGGAACGCATAAAAAGTACGTATGGCTTCAGTCTCCAGGGAAGCTATTGCTTAACATGTCTGGGTCATGTCATAGAGCAGAAAAACACCGCGTTACCAAATGACCCTTCCCCATTCCTTCTTAGTCCATCAGATATGATCTCGCACAATTATCGACTACCTTCTTACGTCGAAGCCCCGAAGGTGGCAGACGACCCCCAGGACACAGCCAACGGATGGACCAGGACGTCACCGACCGGATTGTCCGAAGGTTGGGTGGAGACGCCTCAGATTCCCATAGTGGACTTGAGCGGAAAGGCTGCAAAACAGAAAATATGGGCAATGGATTGCGAAATGGTATGTATTCGTCAACTTTTATCGAGTGGGTTTCACGTCGTTCAAGCCGAGATTAATATCTTAAACCAGATTGAAACCACCGCCGGCAGAGAGCTCGGTCGGATATCGATCGTGGACTTCGGGACATCTGTGGTGCTCTTCGACCAGCTCGTTAAACCTTCGAACCCAGTCACATCCTATCTCACGGCGTACTCTGGCCTCTCAGAGGAGATCCTCTCCCAAGCGACACTCACCCTCGCCGATGTCCAAGCGCATCTAACAGCACCTGGAATGATCGACTCGTGGACCATTCTTGTCGGACATTCGCTCGAGAACGATCTTGGTGCGTTGAAACTCGCTCATCCCAAGGTCGCCGACACTGCCATTCTTTTCCATCATACAAGAGGCCCACCTTCAAAACCAAGTCTCAAATGGTTAGCCCAAAAGTTTTTAGAGAAGACGATACAAGCGAGCGAAAATGGTCATGATTCTATTGAGGACGCGACTTCATGTGCAGAGTTGCTGAGGTTAAAGATGCAAAATGGTACGCTGGTTTTGGTGTAAACGCTTTTCTTCTTAGCTAATTATGGCACTCTTTAGGCCTCCAATTCGGTCGCTTTGACCGAGAGAATGAGTCTATCTTCGAAGCGATGGCTAGGAAAGGTCTCAAGTCGGCATACATTGGGCCTGGCGCCAATACTCTTGGCGTCAAGGCAATGACAAGAGTCGATTGTACGGGCGATGATCAGGTAGGGGCAATATTTTGCGGTTTTAGGTGAAGCGGGACTGAATTTCGACGAATCGGCGTAGGTTATGGATGCCGTCTTCGCTAACGTCGGCACACACGAGTTTGTCTTCGCAAGGCTTCCTTCCTTGGCGGATGCTCAAGGTTGTAAGTGATAAAAGGTTCCACGCATCCTCATCTGTGTGGAACTGACGATTGCGAACCTAACTTGCGGCCATGCCCCAATTAGGGAGCAGACACGTACCTTTGTACTCATCCTTTGTCACTGAAACTCTGAAGACACTTGATACGCAACTTCGAAAGTTGTATACCTCACTTCCGGCATACACCGCGCTTTGTGTATTCACCGGTCACTCTGATCCACGCAAGATGGCCGAACTCAAGAGGCGGAAGATGGAGTGGGACACGATGACGAAGACGAAGGCGCCATCGGAGGTACCGAGAGAGGAATGGTGGACGGCACAAGATGGGCGGGATCTGGAGAATGAAGTGGAGCGAGTGAAAGGGGGATTGATATTCTTTTGCATAACGCTGCCGAAAGTAGGGGCAACACCAAAGTCATTTTGACATACATATGGGAAGCGAATGGCATTGCATAGGATGTCATTGTTGAATCACGCGCATGCCGAGACCACTCGAGATAATAATATACATCGCCTTGGTAAATGGATCTCCACATCTAACACTCCTTCTTAGCCTCGGCCAAAAATAGAAGACAAGGGGCATGTCCGTCCTTAGTTGGTCGCAAACTTCTTGGGTTTCAGCTGGATAGCGATTGCCTAGGTGTTTGCTTAAGATGTCATTGAACGCGCACCCTCGTTTGAATGGAAGCGTTTAATATACATGATCGGACTAGGGTAATCATAATCGTCATGCAAGTAATGCTTACAAGCAAGAGGTATGAGGGGGGAAATCAATTTTATTACCCGCTACAGTTGCCGTGCGGTGACAAGACGCGGTTCGGTTTGAGGGCTGGGAACTTCTACTAGTACATAGAAGGTGAAATAGAGTGTAAAGTGTGTGGGCTGTGCCAAGTGGCGTTTTAGAGGTCGCTTACAAGCAAGAGGTATGACCAGCGCATTGTGACCCTCTGTCCCTGGCACATGCTGCCAACAAAAATTCTATGTAGATATATAAAGCTGATAGGGCTGCACAAGCATGGCAAGGCCTGCTCACTTGAGCAACCAAGTTTAGTGTTCTACTCTTGAAGCAATCTCATCAGACCATTGGGTTTAAATTTAAATTTAATTTAATTTTTTTTTTCAAGTCAGAGAAGCAAATGTCATAAGCACAAGTCAGGGACCTTCTGGGAGTGTAATCTCCAACTCAGCTTGAGAAGCTTTCACAACATGATCTAGAATGGCCCAGGTGATAGATTGCAAGTTTGCTTTGTCATATCAGAGAGACCTATCACAGAAGACACTCTGTGTAAATCACCTTAAAAATGTCACCTTCCCTCATTGCACTCAATAAATATAATATCATCTGCAATCATTCCATTGCACTAGAAGCACCTTCTGTCAGTACTATCTCCAAATTATGAAGATGTGATAAAAGACCATCTGCCAGAAGATGATGGATTGTTAAGAGTCAGCTCCTTGCTAGACTCCAGTAGGCACTGTGTCATATTGTATTTGCCCTCATCACCTACATTTGCCCTATGTGACTCCACACCAAGCAAGTGCCCATTGGTTTACATTCAACCTTGCAAAGCGTGCCAAGTCCCCAAGTCAACATGTGTTATATTTGTTCATTCTACCCATGCACCTTGGAAAGCCAACATTTCTACATGTTGGAGTATCTACATGCACGGAGGGGAAGTCACTGTTAACAGGGTAATGTTCAAGTTCTACACGTGTGCCAAGAAGCAAGTGTCCAGGCGAAGTCTGATTCCCATGCTGCAAGAAGTGCCCCCTAAGAGTTTAACCACTCAGCAATCATTCACCACACAGCAATAGG
>WSUE01000322.1:0-37913 GCA_019633535.1 Tulasnella sp. JGI-2019a
CAGTTATTCCCAGGCTGTGGTTGCAGCTTCTATAACTGCAGCTTCTACTTCTACTATGGTTGCTAGCTGCAGCTTCTCCTGCAAGCTGCGGTTGCTGCTTCCATCTAAGAATAACTACTGTGGCTTCTGACTGAGTCATGCAATGAGTCAGTTCAGCTTCCAGTTACTAAATATAAGTACTGAGGACTACAGAGCTTAATAATGGCTCCTGCAGCTTCAAATGACATCATTGATGATGTCATTGGTAAATCTTGAAATGTTAAGTCCGTTAACTCTGGTAACTCCAATGTTGCCAGTTCCTGAGTTAGGTCCCCGTCTACAGGGTTCTTGATAAGATCACATGAAAGGCCGAAATGAGCGGTTGTCAGCAACAAACCATGACAAACAGAATAGAACAAAGGCTTATGCATCCCTGGGATGCACAAGCACTGCTACTTCAGTCACCCTTGCTGCCTCTTCCAGGCACCACTCTGTGTCTCTGCTCTGCTTCTTTGGTCACTTCCACAATGGTTGTGACACCACTCTCACATTGCAAGTTCTGGCTTGACCAGACCCTGTAAAGTCAGTTCTCACTGGACTTTATCTGATGGATGGAGAGTGAAGAGACATGTCTTTCAGGCTTACTGACTTCTGGAAGAAGGCTTGGCTTTGAGAGGCTTGAGGAGAGAGGGAGAGAAGGGCTGGGAGAGATGCCAAGAGAACTGGAATACTAGAAAGCAAATTGATTGCAATGGGGAATCTGGACAAGTCTTCAGAGCCACTTATATACATCCAAGAGCACTGCCTCACTGTACTACCTTAAGGAGTATCTGTCTAGTCTATATCATATGTAGCCTCACTTCTAGTGGCCCTCCTTTGCTATTGCCTAATGACAATGCTTAGACCTTGCCTCCTAAAGCTACACAAGCTTCCATGACTGTGTAGACCAAAGTCCTTAGGCTTCCTGGATATCTTGGAGATATTCCTGTAGGCCTGTTGATGTTGGAACTCCTTTGCAAACATTTACCTCCTGGGGCAGCATATTCTCCTAAGTCTGCACACAGGTTCTTTCTCAGACTTCTCAGGCTCTCTAAAGGTTTGCCTATGCTTAGGCTATGCTTCTATTTACTAGCCAATTCCTAGCCCAAAGCAATGACCAATTGCTGAGCTATCTAACTCTTAGGAGGGCACTTCCTGAAGTGTGGGAACTGGATTTGCCTGCTAGGTAAAATCTAAGATGCATGTGTTGAATTTGAACATGGCTGCAGGGATTGGCAGCTTGGGTCCTGCATGTGTAGAACTTGAACATAGATATAGTGAATGGCAACTTCAACTTAGAGACTTGAACATGCATGTTGAGCATAGGTGCTTAAGGTAAACTGAGGGCACTTAAAAGTAAACCTGGATGATGGGGGGAACCCTTATGACAGACCCCATGAAACAGTACAAGAAGCATCACCAACACTTGAGGCAGGCATGTAAAGTGGGTACTCCCTTGGGTCCCTCAGTATGAGTAGCCAAGACTGTTGAAGTGTCACCACATCACTTCATAAATGTAAAGTCAGCTCTCACTGTACTTTTCAACTGATCAATAGGAAGAGGAGGGACATGTCTTTCAGGCCTACTGACTCTTTATAACTAGAGGCTTGACAACTTTTGAGAAGAAGGGATGAGAAGGGCTGGGAGAGATTCTGAGAGAGCTGGGATACTAGAAAGCAAATTGATTGCAATGGGGAATCTGGATGAGTCCCCAGAGCTACTTATATACATTTCAGAACACAGCCTCATTGTACTACCTAATGGAGTCCCTTCCTGGACCATATGGCACTCAGCCTTGCTTCTGATGGTCCTCCTTTGCTACTGGCCAATGACAATGCCTGGAATTTGCTCCTAAGGCTGTGCAAGCTTGCCTTGGCCATGCAGACTGATGCCTCAGGCTTTCCCCAATGCCTTGGAACTATCTTAATAGGTCAGTTGAAGTTTGGACTCCTTTGAGAATGTTTACCTCCTCATGCAGCACATTCTCCTAAGGCTGTGCAAGAGTTCTTTCTTGGGTTTCTCAGGCTTGTTGAAGGTTAGCCTATGCTTAGGCCTTGCTCCTATTTGCTTGCCAACTCCTAGCCTGAAGCAATGACTGATCACTGAGTGGTTTACTCTTAGGAGGGCACTTCTCAAGGCATGGGAACTGGATTTGCCTGCCAGGTGAAATCTGAGACACATGTGTCAAATTTGAACACAAAAACAGGGATCAGTGATTTGCATTCCACACATGTAGAACTTGAACATGGACACAGCAAATGGCATCTTGACTTAGAGGATGAATGCATGTGTTGAACACAAGTGCTTAGGGCAAAGTATGGGCACTTAAGGGTAAACCTGGACATTGCAGGCAACCCATTATGACAATAAATGTGCCCTTGTTGGGCAATTTCACAGCCCAAGATGAATGGCTAGTCAAGAGGTACTTAGCAGCAGGCCATGCAGATCTCTTTCTGGTGGCTCCAGTGACTTTTGTATCATCCTCCCAGCCAGTAGTGGCCATTGCCAACCTCTTGTGGTCACCTAAGATCATCAAAAAAAGGGCACTATATTGGGCTACTTAGTGGATCTGAAGGGTTACCTCAACCAACCACACAATGACACTGAGTATCACATGCTAGACCTTCATGAAGCAACCATAGACTAGGTAATTCACAATATGCCAGGCAATGGGGAGACCAGATTCAAGCACAGCTACAGTGAACAATGAGGAAGACAAGGAATGGGGACCAAAGACTGGAGAGGTACCTGATACAGAAATCCTCCCCTCAAGTAAACTCTGCAAGCTATTTAACTGGGGCCCTGAGGGTCCTGATTGGGCTAGAGAGCATCTCTCCAAGATCACAGAACAGAATATCAAAGCATTTGGGTTTGACAGACACCCCAGGCACAATCCTACCAAGGTGCACATTTGCACTAAAGAGGACCAAGCTCTGCTATCCCAACCCATGTACCATGCCTCTCCTACCAAATGAGAAGGGATAAATCAACAACTCAGGACATGGTTTGAGCAAGGTGTCATTGAGCAGTCTGTGGGCCACACTGGTAGTGATTGTTTACCAGAATGGCAAGGCTTGCTTCTGTGTTGACTACCACAAGCTCAATAGTGTAACCATCATGGACAAGCACCCAATCCCTCAGCAGTTGGACATAGTTCAAGCTCTGTCAGGTGAGAAGGTGCTATCATTGATGAATGCTCTCTCCAGCTTCACACAGTTGGAAATAGCCCCAGAGGACTGAGAAAAGACAGCCTTCCAGACACATCATGGATTGTTCCAATTCATAAGGATGCCCTACAGCCTGAGGAATGGACCTGCCATTTTCCAATGAATCATGCAGAATGTCTTTGCAGCCTACTTGTGGCTATTCATGCTGATATACATTGACAACATTGTTGTTTACTCACAGATGTGGGAAGAGCACTTGGAACACCTGGGACAAGTTCTAAAGGTGATCAAGGAATACAATCATGCAAATAACTACTAAGCCAAACACATCTGAATCATCAACACTTAGACATATAGCAAGTGTGAAAGACAAATTTTGTACCAGGAAAGAAATTTATCAATTGAATGAGAGATTCAAAAGGCAAAAGCTGAAATGTCAAATATTGATACTTTGTGGGTTTTCACCACAATGAAATGTCCTACACCAGTCAGCCCACCCCTTAGATCAACTGGAATCCAGAACATCCACCTCCTTCTGGAACTGAAAACCCATCCATCATTGTCAATTTTGAAGAAGAGCTGGTGGGCCCACCCAGCTGGTAGCAGGTTTTGACTGGTATGACTTTCTGCTGCCTGCACAATGGCTGCTCCAGTCTTAGCATCCTACAGACATAAGGTGTGATCATAAGACCCTGAGACTATGGTTGTGCTATCAGGAGACACCACAACATGACTAATTGTGTTGGTATGACCCTGCATTGCCTCCCTAATTGCTGCTCCAGTCTTGGCATCCCACAGACATAGGGTGTGATCAAAAGACCCTGAGACTACAGTTGTGCCATCAGGAGACACTGCAACACATGTAACTTGATCACTATGGCCCTGCATTGCCTTCCTGATGGATGTTCCAGTCTTGGCATCCCACAGACATAGGGTACAATCATAAGACCCTGAGACTATGGTTGTGCTATCAGGGGACACTGCAACACAGGTAACTTCATCACTATGACCCTGCATTGCCTCTCCAATGGCTGCCCCAGTCTTGGCATCCCATAGACATAGGGTGTAATCATTGGACCATGAGACCACAGTTGTGTTATCAGGAGACACTGCAACACAGGTAACCTGGTCACTATGACCTTGCATTGCCTCTCCAATGGCTGCTCCAGTCCTGGCATCCCACAGATGTAGGGTGTGATCATTAGACCCTGAGACTATGGTTGTGCTATCAGGAGATACTGCAACACAGTTAACTTTGTTGGTATGACCCTGCATTGCTTCCCCAATAGCTGCTCCAGTCTTAGCATCCCACAGATGTAGGGTGTGATCATCAGACCCTGAGACTATGGTTGTGCTATCAGGAGACACTGCAATACAGGTAACTTGGCCACCATGACCCTGCATTGCCTCTCCAATAGCTGCACCAGTCTTGGCATCCCACAGATGTAGGGTGTAATCATTAGACCCTGAGACTATAGTTGTCCCATCAGGAGACACTGCAACACAGGTGACTCAGTCACTATGACCCTGCATTGCCTCTCCAATAGCTGCTCCAGTCTTGGCATCCCACAGATGTAGGGTGCAATCATTAGACCCTGAGACTATGGTTGTGCCATCAGGAGACACTGCAACACAACCAATTTCTCTAAAGTGTTTAGAAGCAGTCCAAAGCATCCGTGACCACTCCCTTGTGCATCCCTGGACCACCTTGATACCACTGTCAGCCAGATGTTAGTACTGATATGATAAGGCAGTCCCGAATAGCATGAAGGGGAGGGCGCTTGAATAAATGTGCTGGGTGCTTGTGACAATCGGTTCCATGAACTCCATAACGAACCGTCGGAGGTCATAGAGTAAAGTGAGCACCAGATCATCTGGTTCGATATTCTTGGTTGTACTTGACAGCGGGAACGGAGCAAGTGCGGTTCCAGCGAGTGAAGCCTTGGGAGGTGACTTTTGGTAGTTGGTAAGTGATATATATAATGAACAGGAGTAATCGCACCTTGAGCCATGTTTCTACCATTTCGGCCATGCCAACTGCTTCGTGAGCCCTGCCCATCAGACTCAGGCTCTCCAGCCAATACATCAAGCTTTCCCTCGCAAACCTCGCTACCAAAGAATGGATATCTGCACTGCCCACAGCCGTCTGAGACACATGCGCTGCGATATGGACGCATGCGTACCGCAGTGCCGGTGGCATTCATTCGCGTATCCGTTGCCCGAGATCCTTTACCTCAGAGTTTAGGAAGGACGGATCAAGATCACAAATGTTGCGTCTGAGGGCCTGCATCCTCCGAAAGCAATCAATCGCTATGTTCTCATGTTGCTTGTGTAGATGAACAAGGAGTTGGGGAACACTTCGATTCCTGTCGGTGAGATAGTCGACGAAGGATGAGTGGATGAATTGAATAGGCTGAGCGTCTGCTGCCTGCTCGATAGTGTTGACATCTGGAATGACGAGAACGGCTTGTAGGTAAGTGAGGACCTGAAGTCGGATGTCACTGATGAAATCTCGAAGCTCAGTTCCGTCAGGACAGAGGAGAGACGCAAGAGTATGAATGTTAATCGGCTCTCTTGCGACCACAAGTGCCCCTAAAACCTGGCGGAAGAGCGCGACGGTTTCGGGTTCAAGCGTGCTGGGGCACGCGCGCTCGATGACCTGCCCATAGATCCCGTCTAGATGCGAATGATTATCTGACAATAGAATACGTTTGAGCGCCGCATTTGGGTTGCGTCCGAGGTTAGAGTCCGTGATGATTCTAACCGCAGTGCCTGCGAAAATGAATAGCCCCTGGGACTTGCGCACGAGTGCCTTACGCTTCGCTTCTCCCGGCCAGTCAGAGGCATCCTTCACCAATGACCTAACTAGGTCAGGCAATTCCTCCTTCAGGAACGCCTCTATATCCTGATCCACCGATTCCCTCTTTTCATCTCCGAGAGAGTGCACGGCTAGCTGCGATTTCATCGGCTCGCCATCGTAATGATTCTGCAACCATGGCTCGACACGACTCGCGATGAAAAATTTGACCTTGGGCGAGAGCTTTCCGAAGGCGTTGCCGATAAGCCGGAGGAGTAGTTCGGCATATGCCGGGTCGCATTCGTCCATGGCGTCCAAGATCACGACGAGAGTTGAGGATGTATCGTCGAGAGATTCCAACGGTCCCATGATCAGCTTTTGGAATTGATCCACCGGTGCCATCTGGGAGATATCGGGATCCCTTTCGATGGCCGACGCGATGGCCGAACGAAGCTGCCCTGACTGCCAGGATGCGAGCTGACGTGCGATAACGATGATAGCGGCCTTGTTACGAGCCTGATCGTCACGCGTGAAGTGGAAACGCGCTCCCAAGCGCTTGAAGGCTTTCTCCCGTTCCGCAATGCTGGTTGCTATGGATGACTTACCAGTGCCAGCCTGTCCACTTGGGCAGAATCCGTGCAAGTCGTCATCCTCTATCCATTTCGTAATCCTCGCGAGGACAGCCTTGCGTGTACCCTTCAGACACGGAGGCTTCTTGGAAGCACCGTTGTCCGCTGTCCCGAGACGGTCGATGAGTCGATCGATATCTAGGAAGGATGGGGCTCAGAAGTCGTGAAGCTTCATCGGAAACATAAAATACGAACCCGCAGCCTAACACCATAAGCTTGTCAGAAATAGGATAGAAGATATGAAAGGTTCCGCGCTTACCTCTTGCTTCTGACTGATTTGTGCTACGGCATAAGTAGTAGCAAAGCTGGTCTCAAGCTGTGGTGTTGAAAGAGCCTCAGTATACGCGAACCGATATATGAGATAGACTACCTACCTGGATAGACGTTATAGCGTCCTGGATCTTTTGCTTCATGGCCGCGATCTTTGATGCATCGCTGGTGTGACGAAGCCAACGTTTAACACGACTTCGAGATAGAAGGGCGCGGATCTGATTCTGAACAAGTTCGAGCGTTCTGGAGGAAGCGAGCTATGAGCATGAGTGCTTGGGATAGGGCGATATACGCACTGGCTAAACTGATCGAGGCCCTCTTTTAACGGTTGGTGCGTGAAATCTGACGGCAGGTTTTGGAGAGGTCGGATGGTAGCGTCTGTCACTTGTCCAATATACAGAGCTAATTCCCTTGCGTCGTCGGCATTTCCTTTCACAGCCTTGTACAGCAAGTGACAAGTATGAACAGCTAGCATAAGGACATCATCCGGTGATTTGACGTACCTCGACAATCGCGATGATCTGAAGAACAGCCCCCTGGGATCCCAGTGACGGCAGATTTGAATGGTTCGGGTATAGGGCACGCCTGAAGCCCGATCGAAAGGACGTTCAGGGTGAACTTGGTGGCTTCTAACGTATCACCCATTACAACGGTGGTCGAGATGAAGTATGTGCTTTGCGTAGTATTCGCAGATAGACGGTATTTAGATCGCGACTGGTGGTCGAGGTTTGCTGAAGGAAGGGCACGATGCAAGGAATGCGTGTCTCACCATGCGGCGTTACCGCTATGTTGGGTACGCGAGAACTCCTTAGGCGGATTAAATAACACGTTCGTCTGCCACAGTACTACCTAACTCAAGAGACGAATTTGATTGCTGATTGGTCGCCTTTCACAGCGAAGTACTAAGTAGAAACCGCGACGCCTACCACCCCCTACCCACCTCTCCCCTCCGCCTTCCTCCCTTAAGAGGTCTATTTGAAATCGCTGAGCTTTAAGGCCCTGGAAAACTTGAGAACTATCGCATCGGTGTTCGCAGATTGAGTTCCATTCCAACTGGTCTAATTTATCCTGTACGCACCTCAATACAATAGCAGGCGTCTGTCCGGGAACCCCGATACCATGATGATTTCGATGAAAGTGGTGACCGAAACTTGGACCGCATACGAACTTTCTCGCCTTCCTTCCTAGATCATACATCGATGATATTGTTCAGTTTATTTATTTTAAATGTATGATCGTTATAAAAAGTCCCATGAACCTGTCTAACTTGCCATCTCAAGCGCGGTCTCCAGCTATAATGCCCTCGATCGCTGTCAGTAGCACTCATCGACGTTCTCGGCGGTCGTCCCCGATAGACTGTGACCGCACAGAGATAGGCGACCGCTTCCGTCGACCCCGTCGATACCTGCTAACATCACGAGATACAAGACCAGGATAATGAAGGGTTAATCATTTATGCATGGCAAGAACCGGATGAGTCGAACATCGTGGTGTGGCGCCACGTACCATACATAACCAGAGAGACCACAAGCTCCTGAAGTTATATAAGTATACTGATCAGACCTGCAATCAAATATACATGCGATGATTACTCACCAAGAAGTTAAAAACTTCAAGTGGTATACTGCTCATCATGATGGTCGACGTCTTTTGAGCACCAAAGTGATTGTGGCTTGATGACGGGCGCCAAGCAGAGGCCTCAGGGATATGCGCGCATATCTCAAACTGGGCCGCCCTTTTCTGGGGGCAAAAAATCTCCCAAAGCCACCGACGGCTCGGATCTCATCGACGACAGACATGGATTCTGAAAGTGTCCCTTGGTACCTACAAGTGACACGACGATGCAGGAGGCGTTGAAACCGCTTACCTAGCAACCTCGGCTTGTGATTAGTGTTCCCAATCTCGAGCAGCTCATACGTCCTCATCCAATACCGAAGATTCCCGAAGCTGGGAATCTCCCTGCTAGTCGTTTGGCATCCATCCCAGACGCTAGGAGTGCGTCCAATGGAATACAATACCATCCGAGATGTTTGAAGAGGATGGTGGGACCGTGTTCCAAGACTTCTAACGTTCGAACCACATCCTTGCTTTCGACTGCATATGAGGCGCCATCAGTCGCGAGATATGTCCAGACCCAGAAACTTATTCGGTAGCGAGCATTGAGCGGCCACCTTCTATAGATCGTGCGGACGCGACATACGCATCCAAGAGTTGCGGTGTCAACGAGTATGCCACCACCATTGAATCATGCATATAACTACGACTGCCAACTCTCACGCAATGGCTGTACTTAGTCTATATACGACGGGTCCTCGAGTGTCTTTAGCTGCATCCTCCAGGACGACCACCAACAGAACAAAAGGCATTATCTGCATATGGGTACAATATGCATTGGGCGATGTGTAGAGAGATACTAGAATGGATCAACACACTTTCTTTGTCAGGATCATATGAATACTCGCCTGCAAGAGGAAATCCGCTATAAGCCGTTTCGTTCGAGTACGCAGAAGATGGCCTGCTGGACGGAGTTCTATGATCTCATCGAGGTCTGACTTGTCCCCTTTCTACAAGCGACTGACAAGTGCGATGACGAGGCTGTTGTGGCTGACCACCATGTCTATGTGGCGAGGTTTAATCAAATACATCTCCAAAGCCTCTCTATGATGCCTGATTTCATTGCCCAGATCGGCGGTATCGTTGACATCTTCATATCGAACGAGCAGTACGATTGCGAGGCTGTTGAGACTACCTGATCGCCGCGGATCCCGTCCTTAAAGAAACTCGGCTGCATCGCGGTAGCATTCGATGGCGCGATTGATGTCTTCTATGTTTTTCGTCAACAGATGACGAGAGATGAGAGCATGGCCTAGGATGTTGAGAGACGAAGGCGTACCAAAATGATGCTTTCCATGGAAGTCGTAAAGATTTCCAGATTCGCGAGACGACGGCATCCAGGTTGAGTTGATCTTCGCTCCGCATGTATCGAGAAAGAATGCATATTGCCAAGCCGGGCAGGCTGTACGATCGATCTGGATGCCCCGACGGACGAAGTTGTAAAGTCGATGATACCCGATGGAGATATCAAGGTCGTCGGTATGCCCTTTACGTCCATACCGAGTGTAAAACGTAGAAGTCATCTAAGCGATTTTAGCTCCATATGAGGCCCACGATCTCCTGATAGAGTTCAATCACCTCATTAAGGTCCGATAACCCCTTCTTCCACCCGTGCCGCGCCTTCGAGAAGACCGCAAGATTGATAAGGGTTGTCTGGTATCTCGATGCCCCGTACTCAAGAGTTCTAATGCATGACACTGATAAGCGATGGCACCGTCGTTGTCTTTATACTAATAACCCCTTTCAGCTCGTACCGAGTTTTAAGACCAGCGGCCAAGTTGTTGAGTCCCACCGAACGATCACCTTATCCAGGAGGGGACCGGGTCCAGTGCCTGTCATTGAAGGTTAGTGATGTCGCCGAGGTCAAAGGCGTTGCCACTGCGTTCGTGTATAAGAAAAGGGGCAGTAGCGAGGTTGTTGATGGTAGGAAAACAGAGGTGATGGCCAAAAGGGCACGAGTCAAGGACCTCTCGAGCGAGAAATATTGGTCGGATGATTTGTCGAGCTGTTTAACGTGTTGATACTGTACAGCAAAAGGCCGGTTCATTGACATGGTGGCAGTGTTGTCCGAGTAATTCACGAGGTAATTACTTGCAAGGATATTCGTATTCGGGGCGACGTCGATGAATCCAATGTCACTCTCGAAAGTATGGTGCAGATGTCACGGTAGAATTGTTTTGCTAGCCTTACAAACGTTCTTAAGCCCGACCCCCAACTGCGAATAGAAGGATGCAAGCCGCTTGAAGTTTGGAGGGGTTGGAGGGCTGTAAAAGGACTCTTGGAATCCGATAAAACCTGGCCTGTCTAACCCAACCTAGCATCATGCGGGAATTGTGGCTCAAGGAAGATGCAGGGAAACGACCGAATGATGGAGGAAGGCAGAACGAGATAACGAGAAGACGGGGGGGTTGTGGGAAGGAGCAACAGAGCAACTCGAGTCTCGACTCGACTCGTACGCCGCGATGACTCAGTGATCGTACATCGATCGAGGTAGCTTTAGCCCTCCGAGGTCTGGAGCTCCGTTGTCAATTGGTCACAATATCCACAACTTGTGAAGTCTAACTCAATGCGAACCAGTTTACTTCTCTACGTGATGATGCTTTGCGCACGTTCTGGGTTTCTACATGCTTTCCGAGCACTTGCCGGTCTAAGCCTTTCTATGCTCCTCAAAGAACAATCTGCTCCTAAAGATCAATATAAGAGGCCACCAGTCATTGCCTTCAAGCAAACACCTGACCCCCCGACCAAACTCCCTTCCCTACCACTGATAAGCCAAGATGCGCCTTATATCCATTGCCTCCCTCTTTGCTGCGGTTGCACCCGTCTCAGCCCATGGCCTCGGCGACTTCCCCTGTATAGCTCTGCTCATTCCTCCGCTGTGCTAGCTACTATGCTGACGAGAGATTTGATTCTTCCAGCATGTGCTCATCGCTGCTTGGTCACTTCCTTCCCTCTCAGCGGTTGTAAGAGCGCGAGTGATATCAAGTGCCTCTGCAATCAGAATGGAAGGGTAGCAGTTGCACGAATCCTCCTACAGGATCCTCCCTGAACTGATTCATTCCTCTTAGTTCTACAAGTCCTCCAAGCCCTGTATCGACAAGAAGTGCAAGGGAGGGGACATGGCCAAGGCCCAAAAGGCATTCGCCGCGATTTGCCACGAGGTATCGTCACAATGCCGAATTGCGACTGCGGTGCTAACCATTTGCCTACAGAGGGACCTCTAGCAATCAACTTAAGTTTCTTTCTAACCTACGTCCTAGCGCTTCGTTATGTTATTATGATTGAAACTATGCATGAGCGCCCAACCTATCCGATCTGACTAAGCGTTCGTGCCGTTGTGCCGTGACGCGCACGCTTTCGATTTCGATCGTCCCTTGCAATCTCAACTGTCACCAAATTCCTGCGCTCATGTCTGGGCGCGTCTGTGGACGCATTTGGGTCGGTTTCACCTCTGCTCTCATCGCGTTCATCGCCTACAGCTCCCAGATTTTTATCATCTGGCCATGGTACGGCAACGTTTTCTCCATTGAGCTCCTAGCGCTTCTCGTACCATTCAAGTGAGTGGTGTTGCGATGCACCTCACAATGAAGCCAGGAACGGCGCTGACAGTCTCATATAGCTTCCTAGTTGGTATGCTATGGTGGAATTACTATTTAACGATGATGACACCACCAGGCAATGTGCCGAAGGATTGGGTGGGTCGCAACGCTTTGACGGGCATTTAGCGCGAGCCGCGTCTGACTGTGACGCATTCTTGTAGAAACCTGATACAAATTCTGGCGAAGGCTACGAAGTGAAGCGCCTCACTGGAGCGGCCCGCTACTGTCGGACTTGCGACCGCTACAAGCCACCTAGGAGTGCGTTTTCCCGCAAAGGCTACTTTTCATATTCGGCGCGTGTGTGCTGACGCGCTTTTTTGGATAGCTCATCATTGCAAGGAATGCAAGCAGTGTGTCTTGAGAATGGGTCAGTTTCTACCAGTTGCTCTAATGCATCAGAGACTGATGATTTACTGTCTTGCCTTGCTTCTAGACCATCACTGGTGCGCCCATGCTCCAAACGCCGGCCATGATCATCTCACTGACCACTTTCGTAAAGCCCATGGGTGAATAACTGTGTTGGACACTACAATTATGGCTACTTCATTCGGTTTCTATTCTATGTGGACGTCTCGTGTGCATATCATCTGATTATGGTCACAAGGAGAGTTTTGGAAGCCTCACGTGCTACAGTATACACGGTGCGTCTAGCGAATGCGTTTCGCGCACTATTGCATACTGAATTGCGATTACCTATCTTCAGCGAGATCCAACAACGAAGGATGTTCTGTTCATCGTGTTTAATTATAGTGCCTGTGTGCCTGTTCTGCTCATTGTTGGAGTCTTCAGGTGCGCCGTGTCTTAAGAGCGTAATCCAATAGCGCTAACACGCCTCGATAGTATATATCATTTCTATTGTGTTTGCATCAATGCAACGACTATAGAAGGATGGGAGAAGGATAAAGTCGCGACACTTATCCGAAGGGGGAAGATACGGGAGGTGAGTTACCTCCACATGGCCCACACCTTCCTCCACCTGACATTGTTCCCTTGCAGATCAAATTCCCATATGTGAGCACTATCATACGTGCTAACCTGCATACGAATCTTGAGCACGACTTCATAATTTAGAACCTTGGCACGCCCACCAATATCCGGACGGTTCTTGGGGACAATCCGCTCTTCTGGTGCTGGCCTCAGCGCATGCGGGGCTCCGGGCTAAGGTTCCCTGTGGCGGAAGGCACTGGTAAGTGGATCGAGTTTCATCGACACGGCCATCAGGACTCGCAGTCGGGGAACGACGGCGATGATGAGAGATGGAGCAACGTCCGTGCTGGCCATTATGATGCACCGCCGTATGCTGGAGGGGTGCCTGTTGGCAACGGTCATAGCCACGGCCATGGCCGTTTGGGGGATGATAGTTTGGATATGAGAGGTCGGAAAGGTCGGAGTGATGAGGAGAGTGGAAGTATGGTGTAGGGTTTCAATGTCGTCGTTCAAGGTGGGAATATTGCTCTTAGTTATCGTGAGTCTGTCCCTCCACTGCTTATCAATATCGCCAGCTTCTAGTCCCCCTCACAACTTCCTTTTTTTTCTTGTTCGCCTGAGACTCCTTCTGAAAGACGAACGCTGATTGTCACACCCATACACAGATTCAGACGTCCAGGACATTTGGCCACCAAAAGATCCCACTGCGTATCAAGACCGCCAACGCGGCCCACAACTCGCCGGCCAATCACCGTTTACATATGGCAACGACCTCAATCCCAACCTCCGACAACGCAAGATGCAACCCAATGCCGTTGCCCCCTCTCTACCCCATGGGCTTCTTCCTCAAGAGCCTGTTGATGATGTCGGAGACAAATCAACATCCTCAACTCCATCCCGCGAATCCTTCTCCTCCAACGAATATCGCCATCATCCCAATGCACCACTAGCGGCTCAATACGATGACGAAGAGGATTACGACGAAGAGGGTCCAGATGGTCGAGATGTTCGAGTGAGGCGGGGCTCGGAAGGCTGGGAGGTTCGGCCGGCTGTGGTAGAGCAAGAGCAGATCGTCCAGAGGTATCTTGCTGCTAGAGGTCCCCCCGACGATGGACGCTTCGGAAATTCGATCTCATTTGAGCAGGACGGCCAGCAGCCTTTTGACCCTATCCAACAACCAGGAAGGTATAAACAATACGTCCCAGAGAGCTGGGATTCGGATGAGAGTATTTCAGATTGATCAGTATTGGAACTTTTGCTTTCGGCCGTTGGACTCCCCTTACTGCTATATTCGGCATTTAATACAGTGCTATTTGCATCGTTTAGGAGGCAATTGACCCCCTGCTCAGTCTTTGAAGCTCGAAGTTCTAGATCTGATTTTGGTGGCTGATGGATGGGTCGCCTTTGCTCAGCCCGCGGAACGATCAATTCAACTTGCCGCAAACTCGACTTCCTCCTCTTGCTTATAAGTGCGACATGATCGCGACCAATTCAAAATGAGATGGGAGAGGCTTCACCTTCATAGGTCATATCACACAGCCACTTATCTCATTCATTGCTACAAATACATCAAACCTCATGCGCCGTAATGAACAAAATTGATCCACCTCTCGAACGGCACCTTCCTACGCCTTAGCTCTCTTGTTGCTGCATATAGCGCCGCTGCTGAATCCCTCACATCCACTGCTTCCGCCCCATCTCTGAGCATATGTTTATAAAACACGTCGGCAATGATCGGCCCATCATGATCCTCACTTGCCCACAGCGTTCCAACAACGCTTTTGAAGCCAGAGAACTGCATTCCAGCCGCCATATGGACGGCTTCGTCAGGACTTCGCTCGTCACCCTGAGCAGAATGACAAGCCGACAAAACTGCCAATTCCGCCTTGGGCCGACCATGTTTGACGATATCAAGAAGTGTGAGCGCATCCATCTTGTCGTAGAGTGAGAAGTACGACTTGAAAGGTTCTGACTGGTTCCGATGCCCGTGACACGCAAAATGGACCCACTCCGCGTCTTGTAGGCCGTTCAGCACAGCGTCCCGAGTACATGCCTCTCCGTCTAGAGTTACAGCGCGCGGAAAGCTTTTCTGGATTATCTGCGTCTCCTCTAAAACACTCGGTAACTCCACCTGCCCGTTAGCGTTGGCTTGAGATACCAGAAGGAAGGTGGGTGCGGACATGCGACCCAGCACCATCGCACTACGCTCTGTGTAAGTTACTGAGTGGAGTAGCATCGATAGCGTTGGCGTGTAAGAAGATATGAAACGTTCTGGCATGCTCTTCTGCCCTTTGGCATAGAGTCCCGCGGCATGCAGTGGGAGGGAACAGGCGCTTGACGTCGGCATCCACCAGATACGAGACCCATGAGGTAGCCCGAGTCCCCGTTCCAAGTGTATCGCGACAGGTTCGACAATGGTTCTCCACAGTTCACGCAATATGTGTCCTATCTCTTGTTGCATCTTCGACGGGTTTCCATCTTGGCGTGAAGCGAAATCAATGAGCCTTGCAGAAAGCGAACGGAGTCCAGCTAGGTGGGCGCCAGGAAGAGGAATCACAGCCGGTGGCCCGGTGTGGTGGATAACGATGGCATCCGAGCGGTACTGGCTGATATTTACAATAACAACAGGTCCTTGTGAAGCGGCAAGCTGTAGCTCCTGGTATGGCTTGCCCTTTAGAAAAGAGGAGAACCCCAGTACCTGTCGGATAAGTTCAACTACCCGATCCCATTCAGCAGCCGTGTGTTGATACCTGTCAAGATTTAAGCGCGTAAGTATAAAGTTATAACAAATCCATAGGGCGTCCTCACCTAGCTACTACATCCTCGTCCGTCTTCAGTGAGTTACGCTGATCTTCACTAGATGTCACGGAACTCTCAAGTCTCGCACTCAAAACTCTGAACTGGTCGGCCAGCCCAGGATCCACCGCATCAAGATCCGCTAGAGATGTACGATATTTGCCGAGCTGGGAGTAGAGAATTGATCGCCCTTGTTCGAGGAGTTCAACAGCCCTCTCTGGTAGAGATAGCCCCAAGGCATATGACGCAGCATCCGACGCAAGATCCGCTGCCTGAACTGACAAAGGGTTGTCTGCAAGGCGAGAATGTTGAATGCCAATGCTACGTGCAAATGTCACATGGCGATCAAGGAGTGTAATTGAAGTGACATAAGCCTGCATTACAGACGGATCGTTGATCCGTCTGCTGCTTCTGACCCATTGTAACGAGGCTCTCAAACGATCGATGATGGAAGATGACTCGTGGGCAGTGCCCTCCCGGGCTAGGTTTAGGGACGCTACCAGGTCCCTTCTATCCCCCGTCCGCTTAAACTGCGTCCAAAGGCCGATTGCGAGGTTCGTCAACGATGCGGATCTACTATAGTATCCCCTAAGCCTAAGAATCAGTGCCTCCCTGCCATATTCGATGCTCTGATCGAGGTCGCTTCTGTCCTTGGTCCGACTGAACCGCGTCGAAAGACCAATTGCGAGATTGTTTAGTGAGGTGGATCTGCCCTGATGTCCCCTAGGTCGGAGAGCCAGCGCCTCCAGGCCATGCTTGACGCTCTGATCGAGGTCCCTTCTGTCCTTGGTCTGGTTGAACCGCGTCCAAAGACAGATCGCGACATTAGTCAATGATGTGGATCTATCTCGATGTCCCTTAGGCCGCAGAATCAGTGCCTCTTGACCACATTCAATGCTCTGGTCGAGATCGCTTCTATTTTTGGTCTGGTTGAACCGCGTCCAAAGACCGATTGCGAGATTGGTCAGTGATGCGGCTCTACCCTGATGACCCTTAGGCCGGAGGGCCAGCGCCTCCCGGCCACACTCGATGCTCTGATCGAGGTCATTTCTGTCCCCCGTCAGCTTGAACCTTGTCCAAAGACCGATTGCGAGATTGGTCAGCGATGTGGGTCTATCTTGATGTCCCCTGGGCCGGAGAGCTAGCGCCTCCCGACCATGCCTGATGCTCTGATCGAGGTCATTTCTGTTCCCGGTCTGCTCGAACCGCGTCCAAAGACCGATTGCGACATTCGTTAGAGATGTGGATCTATCCTGGTGTCCCCTAGGCCGCAGAATCACCGCCTCTTGACCGTATGCAATGCTCTGGTTGAGGTCACTTCTGTTCTTGGTCTGTCTGAACCGTGTCCAAAGACCGATTGCGAGATTGGTCAGTGATGCGGCTCGGTCCTGATGTCCCCTACGCCGGAGAGTCAGTGCCTCCCGGCCACATTCGATGCTCTGATCGAGGTCGCTTCTGTCGCCGGTGTGCTCGAACCGCGTCCAAAGATCAATTGCGAGATCCGTTAGTGATGTTGCTCTACCCTGATGTCCTTTGGGCAGGAAAGTGAGCGCTTCCCGCCCATATTCGATGCCCTGATTGAGATCGTTTCTACCCCTTGTTAGCTTGAACCTTTCTCGAAGACTGATTGTGAGATGTGATAGTGGTGCGAATCTGCCTGGATGGCCGTCGGGCCAGAGATTCAATGTCTCCCGGTGACATTCGATGCTCTGATCAAGTGCGATTCTGTTCCCGGTTTTCTTGAATTTCATCCAAAGACCAACTGCAAGATTGAAGAGTGACTTGGCTCTGAGATGAAGAAATTCAACGACCGTCGATTAGGACTGGTGGAAGGGGATCGCCAACCTTGATTCCGGGACGGTTTCAGTGAACGCAAGATCCATGCTAGATTTGGAGACGACAGCCTTGCAGATAGCTTAGGATGAAGATTGAGCAGATTAAAGGATGATGGGAAACGAACATCGTGCCTTGCTTAGCTCCAAATGGCTTATCGGGCCTCTTACAATGGTGCAGTCAATCATCGAGGCACTTGCCGTCACAAGATCTTCCATTTATATCGTTCAAGATCTTGTACGCTCGAACTGACTAGGATTGGGATTCGGTGAGATGGAATGGAATTACCTAGCGGTGGTGAAACTGGGAGGACTTGGCTTTGGCATTTATGCTTGTCGCCTGTCTTCGAATACTCGGTGGGAACTTGCCCCGGGATAGTCTTTCCCGAGTTATCGAAATTGCCGACTATTCAATAACTTCTCTGGCGACTACATTGATAGTCCCATTACTTGTGATATGTGCTGTGATCTACTCTAAGGAGATGTCATGACCCTTCAAAGCTGACAGACCCATCGCTTTGCTGTGCTGTGCGAGAATACAACTCGATCGGAGTAGCTCCATCATGACGCCGGGGCAATGCCACCGAGCGCCCTCCCACATGCCTGTTCCTGCCGGTTTGGGATAGAAGGATGCTAAGAAGTATAAGGGTTCGGACACCGGTAACAACGGCGTGGCCGTTGGGCGCTGTTCATGGAACTACCCTCCTCTATACTTTTATTCTAATCTATCCACTGTACATCCTTCCCACTTAAAAAGGCCATGTCCATCACAGGCACTCCTACCAATGTCACGGTACAGGCTCAAGACACGGCTAATATTCAGTGAATATTTCAATCTCGACTATGAATAACCCTCTCCAATTGTGATCGCTGACGTTCTCCCTCCCAGATTTACAGGGTGAGATGGAGATGGTTTCATATTTTTAGAGCCACTTCTGATCAAAGCCGTTACTATCTTTAATCTCGTTAAATGTTTGACATAAAGGGTGAGTTGCCTCCACATGGTGCGACGCGCTTCCTCTTTGACATCGGTCGATATTATTAGGCTTGGGCCGATCAGAGCTCATACTGCACTTCAACGCGGTACACATCCAACATCGGCGACACATTGAGCTTCTCATTCACTGGTGAGTTTCATGGGGGCATCTTAAATCCGTTTACACGCCAGCGGTGAGCTGAATGCCTGCCTCGTGTAGGCGTTGCGGTGTATGTTATCGGCACTGTGGACTGTGACTGGTCTGGATTGATCGCAATAGCACTGGATGGAGCGAAACCCATCACTTTCGACCGACGTTCATGTCCCAACGTCGCGGGCCAGTCGCTCTGCGAATACCCCTGGTTCACTTCAACTAATCTCGCCAACCAGACCCACACCGTGACCTTGAACCTGACAGGCCCGAATCCCAAATCAGCTCCTTCAGGACACATCATCGCAGATTTACGTTACATTACGTGAGTCAACATATGGAAAACTTCGCGATTAACAGAAAGGAAAGGATTGACACAATCTCACGCGTTTAGATATACCACCTTGGAGCTGGAGACTGCTTCATCTTCATCCTCATCTATTATTGCATCTACGTCAGCCAGTGCATCATACCCAACCAACACAGTGCCCGTCGCATCGAGCAGCAAAAGCAGCAGCACGGGGCCAATCGTCGGCGGCGTCGTGGGCGGCATCCTTGTCCTCCTCCTCATAGCCCTCTTCTTCTTCTGCAGAAACAAGAAGCGGAATCAACGTGAACGAGCAGATCTGCTCGGGGATGGTGTCGGCAGACCGCCAGGTTGGGGCGATACCACAGCTCCCATCGACCCCGGCACAACAGCCATGTACGAACCCGTTCCCGTCACATTCCCACCTGCCGCTGCCGCCGCCGTCATACCCGGTGTACCGAGCAATAACACGTCCAAAGTGGACTTGATGGGTGGCCAGAGGGTTTGGACACCGTATTCGGATTCCGCACCGCCTACGAGCACCGTTGCTACCGCCCCTGGGACGAGCAGCGCGCCTTCATCATCCGCGGGCGATTTCAATCCTTACGCACCGCAGCAGCTTTATAACCAGAATATTTTGGATGCCAGCGTTGCTGCGGTCCAAGGGCAAAGAGAGAGTAAAGGAGGAAGATCAGGAGGAACTGGGGCGTCGCCGGCGTCCAACGCCTCTGCATCTGGAACCGCCGGGACAGATGGAACAACACATGACGATCTGGTGCATCGGATCGCCACGACGGTGGCAGCGATGATGATGAGAGGGGAAGGAGGGGAGAACGTGCACTCTCCGCCACCGCAGTATCAGCGGTGATGAATTAAGGACTATAAAAGAGACATCGGCGCGAGAAGCGTACAGCGGGTATCAAGGACTTGCCTTATACCTCCTTACCCTTTTCCTACTGGTGTATGATACAATGGAATTTGTGGCTTTGGATAATTTCTTTTCCCTGCTCATTTGATCTAACATTCAGCCAGCCTATGTATATGCTCCTTTTCTTTCTTCGTCCCAAGCTATGTATTTTATCAGCCTCGTTCAGTTTAATCAACGGACCGCTTGCCAATTTGGTGCTTCGTAGAGTCCGGAGCTAATAAATGTCCAAGGATACATATACAAGGAACTGCGCCATCAGAGAGACCGGAATAAAGTGGAATAAAGTAAAAACACATTTCGAGGCGAGAAACATCAATCGTCATCTTGGCCATCTCCAATGTCTTCCTCCTCCTCTTCGTCATCGCCTCTCAAGTATTCGACATCCCTTAGGATCCACCTAGGCAGTTCGTACTCCGCCGGCGTTAAGAAGCTCGTTGGGATACTGACACCGAACGCGACATCACCTCGCGGTGCCTGACGCCGTTTGGCGTTCGGTTGCGCTTTTGATTTAAGAGCGGCTTGAAGTAGGATCGGCATGGCACTGGAGCTGCTAGGATTGTTGGGAGGATGGTGGTGTGCCCTTGAAGCTGCTTTGGAATGAGCGCTCGCGGACGCGTGTTGGTGACGAAGATCAGGCGGCGGCGAGGAGGAGCAAGGTTCCGCGTTGAGGGAGGCGTGTCGTGTGCTCTTCCGGTTCCGGGTTGGAGAAGAGTGGCGATAACGTTTCTTGGATTTGGACGGGGCTCGCCTTCTGGGAGAGGGGAATCCATCGTCGTCGTCGGCTTCAGGTTCCTCTTTGTCACCGGCGTCGTCGTCTTCCTCATTCTCCACGCCTTCATCATCGACAACGTCCATGCCAACCGCCAGCTCCACCTCCCCAGCCTCCCGTTCTTCATCTGATCCAACATCTTGCTCCGGAGTTACCTCCTGCTCCACTTCCGGTTCTGGCTCAGGCTCCACAGCGGTCTTCCCTCTCTTCAACCTCAATCGTATCCTCGAGCCCACATCCGACGGTGCCAGGTCGCTCTCCGTTCTCTCATCCCCCAATCCTTTCCTCTTCCCATTTCCACTGGCACTAACGCCAGTCCCCTTCTTGTCATTAAGGAGTATAGCGTACCGCTGATCCAGCTCCTCCCCTTCTTTCAACATCATACGTT
This sequence comes from Tulasnella sp. JGI-2019a, assembly GCA_019633535.1. NCBI lineage: Eukaryota > Fungi > Basidiomycota > Agaricomycetes > Cantharellales > Tulasnellaceae > Tulasnella sp. JGI-2019a. The sequence goes on from WSUE01000322.1 coordinate 21,169, forward strand.
TCCGGTCTTCAGGAGGGACGTCGTCCATACCCTGGATGCGGTCGAAAGAGTGGATGTCCATGACCTTGAGCTCATCCATTCGCTCACGGAGCTTGAAGTGCTCATATTGGAGCTTCTCCTTCTCCCGAAACCGTTGACGTTTCTCGAAGGTCTCGTACTTGCGATGACGGCGTTCGTAGACAGGGTCAGAGGTATCGACGACATCCTATTCATCACATCGCGACCAGGAAGATGATTATGAGTCTAGTGTACACGGTGAGCAAAAAGATGGGACGTACCTCTAAGATAGCTCGAGCCCTCAACCGACTGCCAACTGCTGAATGTTCTTCAAGCAGAGAGAACTCCGGCGTCTGTATCGTCGCCTGCTTCTTATACTCTCGCTGGACCTCTGGTCTATCGAAATAACTCTCATGTGGTTCATCGTGCTCTCTCGGAGATGCTGAAGGTACTTGGGCAGGGTCGGTCGTTATGGTAAATACAGCGTCAGGCTCGATGGTGTACTTGTTTTGGGCTAGCGTTCAATTTCGAGGATAACACACAGTGAGATGACGCGTTCAAATGAATCTCAATCCCTGGTTATAGAGGCACGCACCAGCACGCTGATGAGACTCTAAGATCATCACATCCACAGCGGAACTCCCAATGCCTGGTCCACCTCGCCTCGACCGAGGAGGCTGAACGCGTCTTGTAGCGGGTGCCGCAGTGGTCGTCGTCTTGGTCGTCTCCCCTTTCGATTTGGGTAGTACCGTCGTTCCTTTCTGACCCTTCTTTCCATTTTGATTCGTTTCCTCACCTCTGGCTCTCTTCGATGGTCTTGGTGGCGAGTTGGTGGTGGTCACATCTACGACCGTAACGTTCTGAGCTCGTCGCTTTCCCAACGCCTTTTGAGACGGTACTGGTAAGGCTTCTGGTGCCATATCTTCCCTTCCAACGTGCACCGCCTCTCTGCTAGGCTCGATTGAGATGAGAGGCCGGGGCGTTTGTGAAGGGGAGACGGAAGATGATGCAGTTGCAGGATAGACTGGCATCTCTTGGAAGTGCTTCATTGGAGGGTATCCTGGAGCTGTGACACCTCCAACAGCTAGAGTGTTCGAGGAGGGCATGAACGCAATGGAACAGATTAGATGAGGAAATGCTAGTTTGAACTGTTTTGATTGGACCCTGAAGAGACCCCCGTCAAAAGCCATTCCACACCCATGGTAACAGTAAACAGGCTGCATATTGGAACGATGGTGTATAACGATACAGTGCTTCAAGTCAGGTAACGAAACCACAAAAAATGCATCAAGAAGTGACCAAAGAAAATGGATTAAGTAGAAGCTGAAAGCGCCGTCCATCTCGTATCTCTCCTTGTGATGAAATACGCCTCACCATTGATATCATGTTGAGACCAGGACGTCGGACTAGAGGGTACTACGTTCGTCACCTGTAGATTTGAGAGGACAGAGTTAGAATCATCAAATTTGTGAAGAATGACGGACACGGAACTCACGAAGTACCGCTTTCCTTCTGCCATCGCATCTGGTCCTAATGCCAAGACGTCCCAAACGGTGAGCTGACCTTCTCGCATTGGCTGATGTTTCGATACACGATTGTCGCGGAACCGAATAATACAGAAGTTTCGGACTTGTCGTGGCGGACAGACATCCTAAAGAACAGAGACACGTCAACAAACGCATCTTGGGACAGCCAAAAAATTACGAAGTTCACATCAAGTTCTTTGCTGATGACCTCGCTGGACCGTTCTCTTGCAGCATTCATCTTGGTTCGAATTACTGAGGCGAGCCATCCACAGTCTTGCGGCGAGAGCGATTTGATCAGCAAGTTTGGGTCTTGTGCATCCTCCAGTCCATCATAAATGTCTTCGACGTGATCCGGAGGGTAGTCTGAAGTGCGATAGTGAGTACAAGCAGGCCGCAATTACGAATTGGAGTTCGCGGGCGAGTGTATCAGATATCTCACCTTCAGTGGGGGGTTTGAAACCTCTAGAAACACCCTCCAGTCTCTCAGCGATGGCTTCAAACCTCCCCATCCTCTTCTCAAACGCATCCCTCAGTTTTATCTCCTCGTTCGAGCGACGATTCTATGAATAGATCGTCAGCGCATCTCAGATCAAGCTGCCCACGTACCGCAAGAGAAACTACCCACCTGCCAGGCATTTTCTTCCTGCTTCTCCTCGAGCTCACACTTCGGTATCGGCCTAACGCCTTCCATTTTCGAACTTTCGAGATATCCTACAGGGAACGACTTCGTGATGATAATGTCCATCAACATCACTGGCCCCCCATCCGCTGTTAGACTCCTCAAGGTTGCGATAAACGGTAAAGGAGAGTTCCGGAAGCCAAGTTTGGTGTTCCATCTCGCGAGCGTTGTTGAGTTCCCGTACAGCTGAAGATGGACTCCCTTAGTGTATGCAGTGAGAGGGTCGACACCATCCTTCCCGCCTTGGAGCTATCATAATCACCAATAGTTTGGTTTATGGTCAGCAAGGGCACTGACTATGAGATTTGATTCATCCCAACCCACCTTGGCGCCTGAAACTGCAATCTTGGTACCAACTTTGAGTATGCCCCGTTTGATCGCGCGAGTCAATGGCTCATCGATCGTCGCACGAAGCCGATACCATCCATCCGTCACATCAAGCACAGGAAGTCCCTCTATCGCCTCCCCCTCTGCAGTCATCCCACCTTCCCCGGGCGTAATAACCGAGACGCAGATGACCATCGGCTTGGTCGACGGTGTATCACCTTCGGTGATCAGTCGAAATGCCGGCCTCTGGACGCGATTGAGCTCTCTCTCATAACTGGCAGAGCATATCGTAAGATCGGCCGAAAAGAAAACATAAGGGCAGCACCCACCGATATAGCAGCTGGTTCACAACTTCGTGATATGTCCACTTATCCTTGAGGAGATTCGGATATGCGCAAATGAGACTGGCCAACTTCCATAGGATCATCCCCCAATGGTTATCCACCCACTCTGGTGTCGCCAAGTTACACCCCTTCTCACGAAGAGACGTGAGCGCGTCATTCGTACCAAGGGGGCGTAACTCTGCGCTCCCGGACGCTACCTGGGAGAATGTCGGGGCATTGAAGCGGTAGTATTGAGCATTTCGTAGGTTTATACTTGGGATCTCAGCAGGTCTGCCAAAATGATTTATCAATCAGAGGGGAGATGATGAAGAATCGGCATCGGACATACATTCCCAAGCGGTAGATATCTTCAGCACTATACGACTTAGGCAAGACGCCATGCCATTCCATACTGTGTCGTCCGGGAGGAGGAGCTACTCATCGAAGTCAGTGGTTGTAAAACGGAGACGTTGAGCAGATATCTCTCACTCAGGTCGAAAACTGCTATTTCACGCTCCTTCTTCCGCTTCTCTTCCACCTTCCTCTCCCTTTCGGCCGCCACTGCTGCCTGCTCTTTGAGCTTTTGCTGCATCAAATTGGCAGGAGTTCGTAGCGGCATCCCGGGCTTGACACCAGACTTAAAAGGAGTAGCAAACGCTGTGCGTGCAGGGCGAGACCGAGGAGTTAATGATAAACTTGGCACAGGTTTACCGGGGGTGGCAAACCCGAAGGAAGAAGCAGGTCTCAATTGGGGGGAGGAAAACTCGGTACTAATGGAATGGTTTCCGTTTGGGTTAAGAGGGGAGCCTGGGTAAACAGCAGAAGTGAGGGAGTTAAGTCGTGGCCGGAATGTAGAAGGTGTGGATCCAAAACCACCAGGGGAGCTAGTGATGTTCTGAGATCCAAGGGTAGGTCGACTTCGGAGGAGAGGTGGATAAAACTTTGCTGGGGTGATGGCTAGGCTTGCACTTGGTGAAACATTCTCCACTGAACCCAACACTTTCCGTTCTGTCGATGGGGTCGCCTCCTCAGGATCCTCCTCTTGCCACTTTTTCAGCCGCTGGGACGCAACCTCTAGCGCCTGTTGTGATGGCACAGTCCACTCGCTACAAACTCGCGATGTTGTACCAGAATGGATTTGGAAGGCGGGGACAAAGGTGGCTTGGGATGCCGAAGGTTGAAACCATTCAGCGATGTTAGGCTCTTCTTCCCGTTCCGGGAGGTTATCATGTTCGTCGAAATATGTGTCAAGCGATGTTGTGGATGGCGTGGTTGTAGTTGGGGGCGCAAGATCAATAACACCTGAAGAATCCCCATTAGACCAGGAGCAATGCGGTGCATGTCGCGTTAATTTGACATACTATCAGCATCGTGCGCCTTTTGAGGCTCCTCTTGACTCGAAGGAATAACCTCGTCCGATGGATCTGTGACCAAAACACGGTCAGGCTTATCTATTGTGACGGCTCATAAACCCACTCACCTATGAATGTGGCTCCATCTGTCTTGCTAGACTGCACATGCTCTTCATGACCCCCTCCCAGAGCCATTTCGATGGCCCGCCTTCTGCGAGCCTTCGCGCCGGGGGATGCTTGGCTGCTACTGGATAAACGCGGTCGTGAACGCTGGCTGTCGCGCTCACCCTCCGTGCTCAATCTAGGTTTCTTTCTTGCAGGCGATCTCGAGCCGTCTGGATGATCATTTGAAGTAGTATTTCGCGTAGTGGCAAGCATGGTGGTATTGTTGCCGGATGATGATGATCGGGACTGCAGTTCATGTAATCCCCGTCTAAGTCCGGCCAATCGCACAGGGATCGCTCACCCATTTTTCGACACACCAAAAATGAAGTTGCTCGTCTACAGCCGTGCTCTGCTGAGGACGAGACATGGCGTATCTTCGATACGTACAAACTCTACAATGGTGCCGCCTGCCATCCCATACGCGAGTTAGTCTAATTCGTATTGCCCAAGACCCAATGACCGATGAAGCATCTAACGAGGTCATTTTCGGGTACAGAACTCGAAGGAGAGAAACTTCGCATCCTGCGGGAAGATTCCCAGAAGCTAGCGGAACTGATCGTGGAGTCCCAGGAGGCGATGGATGAACCAAACCCAGTGCCTCTCAGCCATGCAAAGCCCCCCAGGCAAAACCGGTCCCCAACGACGAAGGGTTCTGCCTCAGGAGAGCCAACTGGAAAGCCCTCTCGCACGGCTCAACAATCCAAGGGGTCAGGACCACCTAAAGGCATGAGACCGCGACCTCCGAGACAGACAAGTGGCGATCATGATACTTCACAAACACAGCGCAGTCATAACGGCAGTGAACAGCGTCAACGACCGCCCCAAACTGATCAGAGGAAGACATCAATGGTCGCCCCTTCCGCCGATCTATCCGCTCCTTCAATACCCAGGGTATTCGAGCCTCGGAGCCACAACAGCACATCGCCAGATAAGCGCCCGCACCGAGGACCTAGGAAGCAATATGAGCCAAGACAGCCGTCATATGCAGAGAGGACAAGAAAAAAGCTCCTCCAGGACACAGCTAGCTTCCGACGCAGCTCAATGCTGATGAAGATCCCAGAGAAACGCGACGAAGATGCGGACAGACTCTTCATCCAAAAGCCAAGGCGTTCTGTACCTCTCGCGAACCTGCGTCGTGTACTCGACCCGACTGCGTTGCTCTCCAAGGCTACTGTGACTTCCCTTCCCCTCGCTCCACGCAAGCTAGACGTCCTCAGCCCGAACCTCAAATATCAGCTGGACATGGAGCGCTTGCGAGCCCTGCCAGTCACCAGCGAGGGACTTACAGTCACGCAGCGCGCTTCCCACGTCATGACGAGAAATCCAACAATCTCTATCGAGAAGAAGCGGAGGTCACTAGAGCGGATTGCGAGACTTGTCGGAGAGAAGAGGTCGTCAGCATCGGCAAAGCAGCTTACCGCCTGAACCGTACAAACTGTGTGGGTTGTATATATCGCGACTGCGTAGATAAACTATGCTAGTCTCGTGACTCATATAGCTATTGGCACCGCTCTCTATCTGTACCTTCATGAGAATTGATGCTGCGCCGCACCCAATTCTCACGTTGCCCAGGCCGCTGACACCACTCTCTACCGCCTTCATCTCGTCCCTACATTGCACCAACGTTATGGCACTCTGGAATCCAACGAGAATAAAAGTCCAGCTTCGGTCAGGATACCTTCACATGATGGCTTGCTTAACTTTCACTCATATTTCGCCTCCTATGTCTGTATCACTCGCCATCCAGCCTTGCTGTCCAACGGCTTCGAGGGCTAGAGGAGAAGAAAGAAGCCCTGGCCAAGAAGGCTCGCCGGGATATTGCTACGCTCTTGGAGAAGGGCAAAGTCGAGACAGCGAAGTTAAGAGTAGAAACGATGATCAACGAGGATATTTCACTGGAGCTGCTAGAACTGTTAGAGTTATACTGCGAACTTTTGGTAGCCCGGTTCGGAATCTTGGATATGAAGTCAGTTGTCGAATTACCTAGAAGACACGATACGATCCCGATGCTGACCTGGAACCCTTGACGCTAGTACTCGGGACCCTGATCCAGCCATCTCAGAGGTATGGACGGACTTGGACGCTGTGACGACATTGATTCAACTAACAATCGTCGGGTGCTAGGCGATCTGTTCCATCATTCATGCTGCTCCAAGAACCGAAGTCAAAGGTGAGCCCCCTACTGTGCATTCAGACTCGCTTCTCTCATCTGATAGTCCTGTCTTAATACGATGTGGCACAGAACTTCATGTATTACGTGAAATGCTCACCCACAAGTACGGGAGGGAGTTCACTGTAGCTGTGATGGAGAACAAGGATAGCTGCGTCAATGAACGGGTGAGGAGATCTGGGGCGCTGCTCCATGTGACGAGCATCTACTGACGGTTTTGATCAATAACGCAATGGTCTCAGGTTATCAAGAAGCTTGACATCCGAACACCTCCAGACTCATTGGTCAACGCTTACCTTGAAGAGATCGCAAAGGGATATCATATCGACTGGAAAGCCAATCCAACGACGGTGAATCAAGATGGTGATGGCGGCAGACCATCTGGTGGCTTAAAGGTAAGATATGCTCCCATATTGGACCAGGACAGGCGTTGATTTAGTCTGCAAAGGATGCGGTAGCGCCGGCGGAAAAGGAGTTGGAGCCGGCGCTCCGAGCAGAAGCACCCATTAAGTTTATCAACTCTGCCGAGAAGCCCTCTATCCCCCCAAGTCTCCCCCCAACAGAGGACGAAAAACCATCAGGGAAGTCGTCATCACCATCATCGGACGACGAAGACGACGTTGCGGCACTACAGCGCCGATTTGCTGCGTTAAAGAAGCGCTAGCTAGTCTCCCAAAGAGCCACGACAGCAATGTTATGTGATAATACATGTGGGGAACGTAGCGTACAAGATATTGATGGGTTAAGTTTGCAAAGAAATGCCCAACTACATGAGCTTCAGCTTTTTCGAGGGCGGTTCACTGCTCCCATGGCCACCAGCCGATCCGGATCCAGAGGCTTGCTGCCTGGCATCCTCCTTTTTCTTCCTAGACAATGCTGAATGCCACATCCTCCCCATTTTGCGCGCTGCGTCCCCCACGAGCGACGGCTCCCCGTTGAACTTGATGGCGTTGGCGATCATCTGTTGGATGTCTGCCTCAATCCCACTGAATGAATCGTATTTTCCGGCTTGGGTATTCTGCTTGATCGTCCGAAGGTCACGAGCATCTCTGCGGTCGACGACATCAAAGTAGTGGGGGATCCCGAGCGCCACCGGGTCAACTGGGACGCGGAAGTAGATACCCGAGCTGGTGCAGCGCCATAACAATGCGTCAGTAACGTATGGCAAGAGAATCAGTTAGTGAAGGGTCACTCACTCGTCTCCCATCATTGTATTGAGCGTCTGGATCACGAATGTTCGCTCGGCAGACGACAGTTTCTTTTTTGTAGCCTTCTGCCACTCCACATCGAACGCAGTTTCCTGTGCGTCTGCAGCGAGATACACGCCCATTCCTGGGGGATTGAACTGGCGACAGTTGTTGAATATGAGTCGCATGTCCGACTCAAACTGGTCCATCGTCTTATATTTCCCTTGTGTCAAGTTCTGTTCAAGCGTGCTGAAATCCATTGGATTCTTGATCTCGTCATAGTAGCTGTTATGCCATGACAAGGTTAGCAAGCTTCTGCAGAATAGGTTTCGCTCGCTTACGTAGGGCATCCTTGAGCTATGGCATCTACAGGGAGCAGGAATGGCGCTGAATTGTAGGTATCTTTCTTCAATGCCCGAATGATGGATTTGCATTTCACCACATCGATTGGCATGCCTTTCGACAACGAGGACGAAGACGAAGACGATGCCACTGGCGTTGACTCCTTTGTCTTCACTTTAAGCTTGAGTGACGGGACTGGCGTACCGCTCGCCTTTCTGCTTAGTGGAGGCGCCGATGAAGAGGCCAGATTAAGCGCCAATGGTGTTGCAGACTGTGGCGGGGGTGCAGGTGCAGCCTCTTTGAACTTTCGTTTCTCGCCTCTTTCTTTCTTCGGCTTCTCGACCGGCTCGCCTAGCAAGTCGTCGAAAGCGATAGGTTCCCGAGGGGGCGGCTGAGGCGCCCTAGACTTCTTGATCGGCGATGGCGTTTGCGTTTTCTCGGCTTCGATCATGTCAAGCTCTGCGAAAAGAATATCCTCTTCGAAAGGAGCAGGAGCCTTCGGCGCGGTAGCAGGAACAGTAGCTTTGGGAATAGCAGCAGCAGCCTTTAGAGCGGGAGCCTTCGGAGTGGGGGCTTTGGGGGCAGGAGTACTAGGAGCAGGAGCATTCGGAACAAATGCTGTGACTGGTTTCGAAATCGATATGCTAGGTCTCGACGGCTTGGGCTGCTTTGGAGGTTTGGCCTTGGGAGTCGGAGTTGCAGACGAGGATGAAGTCGAGGCGAAGGGGATCGGAGAAGTACCGTTGTGTACGGGTGGCGACGCCCTCGCAGTAGCTTGGGGAGTGGAACGAGCGTGGGAGAGGTTCAGCTTAAGGGACTTGGTTGGCGGACGGGGCGGCTCGGGCTGCGGTGTCGGTTCTGCGAGAGCCGTGAGAGCGTCAACCGCATCCAGACCTGTTGTCTCAGGTGCAGATGTTTCAGCTTCCAGAGCCAAGGCTGCGTTTGCCATGTCATCTGGAGTCTCTACTACAGCGGATGCCGTGTTTCGGGTCGTGTTGATTGCGGCCTCGAGCGCTTGCGTGTTTTTCGCCCATTCTGGTTGTTGTCCAACTTATCAGAACGTGTTACGCCGTGAAGAAGAATACACAACTCACGCTTTTTGAAGAAGTCCTCTAGGGCCACAGCGTGCCCGTGAGCCAGTGATACAGGGGGGTTGAACAATTTAGCGTTGTTGATCATAAGCTGGAAATCAGCCTCGAAGGCAAACCGGTCGGGGTACGCGCCAGCCTCAAGCTTCGCTGCCATGGTACTTAGATCCATTGGATTTTTGACGATGTCGAAGTACCTGTGACCGCAAAGAATCAAATTGATTTAATGCCTTATGCTTGCATTGTTTGGTAATACTAACGTTGTCAGGCCTTCCATGATTGGATCAACCGGCTGCAAGAATATGGCAGACCGCTTGTAACCCTGGAGCTTCTTCAGGACGTTGCGGCAGATCTTGAGGTCAGCCAATTGCATCCCACTGGACTGGCTCTTCGGCGGTTGCTTGACTTTCTTCTTCAATGAGATCACCTTCATCGGAAGAGATTCTACGACATGGTTGGGCACCGGCGGTGGAGGCATGAGTTGTGCATCTGGGAATGCATTTGAATTTGCAGAGACCGGAGAACGGATGTCCGCGAGTTTGGAGGTACTAAGTTTGAGTTTCGGGAGGAATGGCGAGCTGGGTCCTGGTGAAGGTGGGTTGGGTGAGAGTATCGAAACTTTTCGATTGATGGCTTTGATTTTAATTGCTGAAGGTGCAGGTGATGGCGGTTGAGGAGGTGCCTCAGTGACAGGGGTTGGAGGTAAAGTGATCTTCAGTGTGGGGAGCACCTCATCCGTTGGCCGGTATATTAGCTCGCACAGCTTGAGCATGCACATCCTGACCTGTGCATCGGTGTGCGAAGCCCTACAAGTCATCGAACATCAGTCCCGCATCAAGCTAAACATCAAGAGGGTGTGCTCACAGGACGATTGGCATGATACACTCCCGCAAGCTCAAAGCCCTACCCACAGCCTGTCGCACTGATTTCGACATTGCGTCAAGCTCTTTCCTCTGAGGAGTCTTCCTCTCGGCCAGTGGCGTTGCCCCGTCATCTTCGATCAAGACGTCTTGCCTTGCGCCGACCCAAGGAATATCTCCAATCACAAAGAGGATACCGAGACTCTCGCAAAGACCTCGTGCGACGTGTCGACGAATGACCCGAGATGAGTCATTGGCGATGATCGTCATGACATAACGAATGAGGGTTCTGCTTGTATACCACTTCATGAGAAGCAGACCATCAAAGGCGGCGATGCGAACTCCCGTGTAGTTCCCTTCCCTAAATACAATAACATCCGATCCGTTAGCCAGATGCGAAAGACCTAGGGCAAAAGTAGCCTACCTAGTATACTTGAGAAAGATGTTGCCATCATTGGGAATCATGTTGCCCATCATAAGCATGAGACTCCACTAAGATACGAACATAAATGAATACTCTGAATAAAGGCGATTGGTGTACACCCACCTCTAGCGCTGCGATAGACATCACATTGTGCATTGAAGGAACGAGACGATCCATCTCGCGATATCGATCGACCTCCGAGGCTGCTTCAGAAAGGAGGGCGGCGGCTAAGCTATTCTCTGCGGGAGCTTGCGCCCGTTGGACTAGCTGAGATTGTTCATTGGCCCTGACTGGACCAAGCATCGATAAAAGGGACGAGCCGAGGGCGGCGATGATCGTGCTGATATACAAACCGTCGCTAAACTGAAGGCAGTGTCGGCATTAATAGCGCCGGCAAGGAGCAATTTTGCAAGCTGGATTCATACCTTGTTTGTGGTATTGTCATTATATTTCAGTTGATCGATGAGGAAGCGAGGGACACTATAATCCCAGACAGAGCTATAAGCCCATTGACCCAATGTTGCTATGATACACTGGGGAAACCATCATTAGTCAGCTGTTCTCCGGTAGGCTAAAAGCAACATCAGCCACCTTTCGGACAAAGTAGTCTGGGATATTGGAGAAATCGTTCGGACGGGGGATGAATCGTTGATTGAACTCATGCTTCCTGCCAGGCGGCGGGAAACACCAAGTTGTGAAAATTTTCAGAAGATGGAAGATACCGATGTGATCCAATTCAGGAATGGCGCACTGTAAGCGGAATGGTAATTAGCGGGGGTCTGCCTGATAAGCGATTGGTATGTACTCACTCGGATCAGAAGCATGGCCGCCTCCATTCGGACACGGTAGAAGTACTGCGGTATCAGGACGGTGTGTGTTAAGAAGCTGGAGGTGATATTTGATGGCTGGTTGGCCAGAGCATGTAACGCCTTCCGTAGAATCGACATGAGCGCACTACCCAAGGGCGTATGACGGCATGGCGTCTCACCTGCAACTGGGCTATAACATCCCTGTCCCTCTGCAACTGCGAGACCCACATGAAGTCGGGCTGATCAAATACGATGTCTCCAATCCATTCGAAATCCGCGTCCATCCGTATCCACTCGTATGTTGCCCCTGACATGCGCTGCTCGTCTTCCTCCGTCCAATCTGCCACCTTCCACTTTACACGCTCTGCCTCGTCATCCCACAGACTGTTTCCAAAGATGTCATCCAAAAGGCCAATATCTTCTGCAGCCTCTTGATCACCAGCAGCCGCCGCCTGTGCAGCTGCCTTTCGGCTAGCGTACCGCTTGGTATTCCGCCGGACTCGTTTGTACTTAGTGTTGAACATGACCTCGTAGTGCTTTTGAGCGGACCGAATGTCCAGGACGTGTTCGTAAGGCGTTCCGTCTGCCTCATGGATCCGGACAGTAATGGTCCCCTTGATTTGCGTCAGTGACCCGTCAGCAAAAAGTCGCCATGGTTAGTGCAAAGATAGGCGAAAAAACAACGAACCTCAAAGAAGGCCACTGGCTTCAAGAGGGTCATCGCGGCGGGGTTATGCTTATTAGCCTCATACGCTGGGCACACCTGCCTCATCATGAACTCAACCACCAGCTTCTTCCTGTTGAAGTTCGCGTTGAATGTGAAGTGTGGGCAGCCGCTCGAGTAGATCCACTGTTCCGCGAATGTCCTGGAGTCCACGCCGCTAATCTTTCGGCATGTTCGAAGAAAGGAGGATGTTGAGAGGATGTTGGCATTGTCACTGATGGCGGACAGGAAGATCTTCGGAATGACTCGAGAGAGACCGTGAGATGTTCCGGACTTGCCGAGATGCCTGTCGAGAATGTACAGCACGACTGGAGCCTTCAAATTGATGAAAGACAGCGACGCCACATCTGGTGGTTCGATATGACTTGGCTGGCAGATTGGCGGTTGCGTACCGGCGTCCAGAGATACAATACGATCCATGTCCTTCTTCAATCGGAACCGATACTCGTTGTTCCCAAACATTTGTCGGAAGAAGAGGCCAGCAATATATAAGCCAAGGCCATTCACCAACCACAGATCTGACCAAGTCTTGGGTATGATGTTGATTCCAACCCATTGGCATGCGAGCGAGTGAGCGAGAGAGTGCCTCGTCTCGAACACCTGTTCGATCGCATCCTCTCCGAAGAGCAAGTCGTTGCTGATGATTGACATTGTCGACGTATCGAACCGCTTGGTCGGCAGCTCATCCACGAAAACAACTTTGTGCGATCCGAATGGATAAGACCCTAGTGTCGAATAGAACTTCATAGCGGATCGATAGAAACTCGTTGTCGTGGCCAACTTCGGTTCTAATCCTGGCAGACAGAATGCGTGCATGTCGGGTTGAGTTGACGCCTCCTCGTCGTTGTCGAACTGCTCTGCTTGCTGATCAGATGGAAGTTCTAGGACATGGAATGGCCCCGCAGCAAAAGCAACATGCTGAACCGACGTAAGCACAGGTTGGTGGAAAACAAAGATGGTCTTGGACGAATTGTAAGGGTGTGACACCTATGGGTGGGACCGTAAGATTGCAATGTTCAACCTTGCACATCTGGAACCTTGCCTGTTCCACAAGCTCTCCGCTAGCGACGACAACCGTTGGATAGTTTCCCTCCTCCGCTGTGCTATCCGAACCTTCTCCCTCTGAACGGCCATCCAAGAACCTTGGAACCACAAACTGCAAGTCCCAAGTACATCTTTCCCACAGATTATCCACGCACGGAACCCAGCAGCGAGCCGCATCCGGGCTTGACGGCGTTGTATACATGTGCGGAACACGCTAACAATAACATGAGCATCACTTTATGGCACCATCTACGTAGAATTCCACTCACATATGGGTACAGTTCAGATGGCACCACAAACTCGAGGCCGTTGGCTGGATCCTGGAGCATATATTCGATCCTCACAACAAGAGGTATCGCCTCAATCGCTGACGAAGCGAAACTGGAGGCGCCGGGAGTAAGAGCGTCTATCATCTGGTCCTTGGCAGCGTTCTTGTTTCTCGCATTTCAGCAATGTGTCGCGTGCATCTGAACCACATGACCAAGTACAACGTACCAGTCTCGCGATCACTTCAGCTGGCATGCCAATGGATAATTCGCCCTCATCCCCGTCTGAGAGAGCAGAATATATCTTCCTCTTTATCTCCGGGTAGACATGGACATCGGTAGGATTCGCCACCGTGACTTGCGCTAGCGGATCATAATGCACATAGTCTGCGAGTTGGGATGCGACTGTGACCTTGGTCACCTCTACGGTACAATTGAAGATCAAAAACATGCTCCTCGCAAAATCCAGATTGACTGTCCCTACCACATTGCCGACAATGAAGGTGGATGCTCTTCAACTCCCGGATCTTAGGTACAACAGTCAATTCTGTGTAACCCTATAATAAGAGTCTATCAGCCAAATCTAACGAGCCCGGTAGTCAGAAGCTTACCCGAATAGCACCGGAGAAGTCAATCTCCAGAGCAACTTTCTGGTGGGTTGTGGAAGGGACAGAAGATGGCAGGTAAGTATGGGGACATGTTACGCCATTTACAACGAGGTACTCATAAGGTGAAACCACGCCGATCGGCTTCGCGCTGCATGGAAATATGAAAAGCCTCGATTGTTGGATGATAATACGGCGATATGCGACAAGAGTCGCGTCTATTAGGGAACCCGAGGTGGTGGAGATGTAGCAGCCAGTCCAGTCTCACATTCTTTTGAACATCCACGGTTCCTGAGCGCCAATCTCTCGACCAAGCTCTAAGGCAGCCATTTTTTCTTTTGAACCCTCAACTTCGAACCCACTCTGAATTTATAAATCTGAAGAGTTGGATGTATGATAGTGGCGAAGAGGATCACACCTAGCTTTATTCTAAATCGCTCTATTCTGTAATCTTCGTCTACTACTTTCTCAGTCGGGCGAACCAGATCAGGATGAAGATGAAGACGACGAAGGTTGGAAGATGTGGGAGGTGTCACAGGCGACAAGACACATGTCAACACCCCAGCCCTCGTAATATCAAGGCGACACCGTTTGTCTGGCATTCGTCACCTTAGCTTAAGACTGCTCACCAGTCGAGGTGCGAGTAGTTGGGGCCACTCATCAGAAGCTTATTAATATCGCAAACTCTTGAATGACCTAACTCACCGGATTTGCTCCCAGAGGGTTCAGCTCTAGCCTACGTTTCCCGATCAGAAGGAGTGTGGAGGGGTCCATGACCCGGCTCTCAGAACAGCGCATCCGTCGCTCCCCTCGCCAGAAAGGAGAGAGCATTCATTTACTTGACTGGCCGGGCGACTAACTGCCGTCGTTATAGATTATCGACTTCTAATGTGTTACAACAGGTACCGCCTTTATCAATACACATTCCTGTTAACATCAATCCGCTCTAAGGCGCAATAATACATTCCTTCCACACACCGCCATCCCTTTCGTATTTGGTCCTATGGTTTGGTACCGGGTTGAATTCCAGTCTCTCCACGACCATGGGCTCCATGACCATCAGCGCAAAGTTCTCCAATGCCCCCTCCATATGCTCCTTCATCTTCTCATCTCCTTCTTCAACTTCGTAGGACTTTGGCAGACT
This sequence comes from Tulasnella sp. JGI-2019a, assembly GCA_019633535.1. Classification (NCBI taxonomy): domain Eukaryota; kingdom Fungi; phylum Basidiomycota; class Agaricomycetes; order Cantharellales; family Tulasnellaceae; species Tulasnella sp. JGI-2019a. The sequence goes on from WSUE01000322.1 coordinate 36,201, forward strand.
GATCGGCCACTGCTTCAAATCATCATAGCTCTGCAGCGTAGACCCTGGAGCAACTTCGTGGGCAAACCATGCTCTAAGCGCCCCTCCCATCTTCTCGTTGAACGTCTTAAGCCTCTCTTTCTCCCATCCAAACTCCGAGCCATCCTCATCTCGTTCTGGTGCAAGTCTCTGAGCTGGAAATTGTGCTGTGAGGGAGTGATCAGGATGAGGGAGGACGTGAAGCCTTCCAGAGAATCGCCATTGTTCGTTGGCATCTGCAATCCACCAGCACAATTCTGCATTTGGATCCGATGACCCAGAGATTGAGAATAGCTGTGTGACTTTAGGCGTGCGGATGTCTGTCGTAGAGACGAGCAAAGGGATCTGAGCGCCGGAGTGGATAAAACTGCGATGAACAAGGTTTCGAAGGCGTGGTACCGGAGGGTTCAGTGTAGCATCAACAGTTGCAAGGGTATAGTCTAAAAGAAACGAAGATCAGGATGGATGACGGGCTCCGATCGCGGAAGTAAATAGTCTCACTGGTGAACTTGGGATTTTTACTCACTACGTCGGAGAGTGTTGTGTACCAGCGAGGGAGTGTACCCATCAAGCTTAATCAGAAAGATCGGATGGAGTTGAATGTGGGGTTCAGACCTATTCGTTATGACGATACCGAGCGGGGGCTATGCCGCTAACCCCGATCTCAAGATGAGCAACTTACAACGGCGGCATCTGGCTTGACCTGGGTTCAATCTGTGTCGAGGATCGTGCAGAGGAGACTGCACCTCTCATGGCCACAACGGTAATCCTTTCATTCCCTCGCAACCTTTGCTCATGTATATTCCATTTCGCCCATCGTTTCTTTCCTCGCAGTTCAAAAACTCTTCAAATTACCATATTTATTTAAACTGTCTCCCCGCGACTGTTGTTGCCGCTTCGGTATATCATCCTTTAAAAGCGTATGCCCTTCGTTAGATAACCACGGAATTGGAAATGACAGAATGTGAGGACGTCAGCACTGACTACCATCGCCCAAACACTAACTATATGAAAGATGTTCAAACTTCAACCACAAGTGATGTTGGACGTGATCGAAATCGGCCGATATAAAAGTTGCTTTCCAGCGTCTGGTCTGTTCTAAGAATTCCCTCAAAGCCTTCCTAAAAATCCCCCCTTTCACCGTCTTCCCTTATCCACTCGAACTACTACAAGTGATGCTCAATTTTGGTAGGGTGCCCGATGTCTCTGACCTGACGTTCGGTCGATACACAGGCAGGCGGTTACCTGGAATCAATATCGCTGGTGATGACGGCAGCGAAGTGGTGACTTATGACGAGCAGTGGGACGCAACCTTGAAATCAGGCAAGAGGCTGCAGTATGTCTTCGGTATGGGAAATGAGCGCTTACGGCGGGTTGCCGAAAGTGAGTACTGACTGCTGCTTGCCGTCCAAGTCGCCGATCCCTGCCTAACGACCCTGATTCTTGATTTCCCTCTCGACTATCCTCTTCGCTCCCACTCCTCGATAGACTTTGACCTCGAAGGACGTATCAATCTTACCAACGCTGGCGAGGTCGGCGGACTGCTTCCAGTGACGACAGAAGACTCATTCCCCGATCTCCATCATGGCTATATTCCGTCCGGGCGCATCGTCTCCCGATCCCTCGAAGGTGTTCCAGACATCATCGAAGGTGTTGTCCTCACTGCACTCGACCACGGTGCTCGCCTTTTTGCTT
>WSUE01000323.1:0-37860 GCA_019633535.1 Tulasnella sp. JGI-2019a
CAGGGACCATACCTTCAAAATATGGGATTGCGCCCAGAAGGAGGGTTCTAGGGTCCGTACCCATATACCCCCTACTCACTCATAAATACAGGTCTACACCGCGTCTATGAAAGGTTAAACCATGAACCAACCTGTAATATATTGTTTCTCGTATTGAGTCCTGAGGGCGAGCTGGGCGCCGCCTGCCATCGATCCAGGGAACATTGTGGGAACATCGGTAATCCGCCGATATGTTGACGCCCACATCGCACTCACGGTACGCCTCAAAAAATCGATACTCGCTTTACCAGCATGAGGGATGCTGTCACAACAGGCTTACCTTCGGACTGGATGCAATTGAAAACAATCTAGGGAGACCTGTTAGCAATGCGTCTAGCCCATTACCCTCGGTGGCAGCGAGGTTCAATGGCAGTCGATGGCCACAAGCGATGCCGTTCCCGGGGCCCGTACTTTCGCTAGGTTTTGGCATCATTTCTAACTGGGCTGGTATTTACTGGGTCACCACGTCTCGTGAGGACGGGGTCACAGAAAACAACCCAACAGGAACCTACGAGTACAAGTACACCTTCAAACTACGCTAAATTGAACACTCTAAGCGCAAATCACACAAGCTCCCACATCTCTCCCTTTCCGGGGCTGCGAATGATAGGTCCCAGATTTGATGGATGGTCATCCTCCCAATAGCCGATGTGGAAGTCCTTCCTAAAGGACGAGAAGCTGATCGAGAACGGGTTGGCGCTGCGGTTCAAGCGATTCTCGTCACAGTTGATACCGATGTTTACACCGGTGGTAGCTGTGGTGATGAGAATCTGGTCGGTGCCGATGATGACGGCGCCTAGGGCTCGTTGCGAATCAGCGATTGTGATCGTGAAGAGGCTTCGACGGGACCGATGCGCAAGGACGGTATTGCTAGACGTATCGTAATACCAGTACGTGTCGGGTTGGGTCACGGAGCGAATAGAGAAGCTATTCCAGAGTGTAAATATATGTGAAACCAAATTAGAAACCAGGTGAACCAACTTGCCTATCCCCGTTGATGTGATCTCTGTAATTGAGAACCGGAATCATGCTGAGGATGCGCTGATCCCTGTCATTGAGGAGAGTAAAGAATACCTGACCGTGGAGGGCTGGTGCGACCTTTGAGTCGGTAATGGTATCACGGATCTCGCCTTCTTGAACGTCGAAGGTATAAAACTGAGGAGAGACTCGCTTGACGCTCGCGAATTTCTTATACCCCGCCGAAACTGAGTCCACGACGGCCCTATACCAGGTGTCGGCGGTCTCACGTGTGGCAAAGGTGATTAGGTAACGCGCAGTGGTGTCGTTCCCGATCTGGTATACAGTCTCAGCACTTCGTACCATAGGTTCCTAGAATACGGTTCTCACATATTTCGCGTAGGCATAGAATACGCCTGTGGAAGGGCCCGGGGTTTGAGACATAGCGGTGAGCTGGGGTACTGCACGATAATACGATAAGCTGACTAGTCGGATGCTGCAGAGTGTATTCAGAGGGACAGACCTAGTATTTCCTTTTGGTTTGAAATGATGCTTGTTGGACTAGGTGGAAGAATGTCGACGGTCTGAGCTATTGGCTTTACGTCTGCGAACGCCATACGGGAATCAGTTCGAACCCGTTGAAAGAAGCCTCTTTGTTGTCCGAACTCGTCTTTGGTTAGGAATCGCGGGGTGTTCACCCAAAGTGTTCCACTTGTGAGGAAGGGGAATTCGGTTCTGAGGATGCAGCCAAGATACTGTGCTTTTATGTGTACGGGGCGGCTAACAGTTTCTCACGTACACATTAGCTCCGGGTGGAAACCACAACGTCACGCCTCGTTAGATCCTTAAGTAACGATCCTGGCTAGATTCCTTGGATTTATAGGGAAGACTTCTTCTGTTATGATATGCCGTAGAGTATTGAAGTGGATAGAGTTTGTTCAAGTGAGTCTAAAAGGTGTTGTTCTAATGTCGAAGTAAACTCGTCGTGCTAGAACCAAGGGTCACGTCTTTGAATATCGCAGCCCGTGACTAGCTCTCATATTTGAGTGTAGCGCCCGTGGAGAGAAGCATGAACGGAAATTTGCTGAGATACAGTGGTGGTTCCACTGCTCACAAGACTGCAGCTGTCTTCACCGGATCACAGACGGAGACCGATCCTAACATGCCGCTTTGGATCTTCTTCCGACTGGTCACTCCAACCCGCTCCAAGAAAGGTCAGAAGGTTTAAACTTTACTTGCCCTCTTCGATACGCCAGAAAGGACTAACCTTATCTCTATATTTCATGTGCTAACTACACTCTGTCACCTTTGCGACCACACTTTGAGCTGGGTGTGGTACGACGACGTTGCTAGCGTTCAAGCTGGGGATTTCCGCTCTTCTGCCACTCATACCTACAGATCCACAACACACCTATCAAAGGTCAGCCATGAGCCAACCTTTAATCTATTATTTCCAGTATTGAGTCCCTCGGGCGAGTTGTCGCCAACTGGGCGTTCTTTGATCGATCCAGGGAAATCGTGTGAACATCGGCACCAATCCGCCGATAAGCCCTGGACAGAATCCCCAACCACATCGCACTCATGCTATGTCTCAAAAGATCAATCTCCACTTTGCCCGCGTGAGGGATGCTGTCACAAAAGGCTCTCCTTCAGACCTGATGCGATTGAAAACGGTCTGGGGGGACCTGTTGGCATGCGTCCAGCCCATTGCCCTCGGCGGCAGCGATGTCATATATCAATGGCAGCTGATGGTTGCAAGCGACGCCATCCCCGAGGCTACCCAGATCCTCATCAAAGCAATTGACCGGGACACAAGCGTCAGTACTCCGCCGGCCAACCACAACGGTTCGCCTAATGTTGACTACTCTCACAGGGACAGTCGAGCGTTCTTGCTGTCGTATTCTTGAACTTGTGTGCCAAGATCGGAGGCGTGACAGTATCCAGGCTGGACGAAGCTGATGCCGATGCTACAGAATCATTTCTCAACGAGATCTCCGAGATAGGTCCTGGCCTCGTCCGAACGTGGTGGAGAAAATTTCGACACTTAGCTGGAAGGTGGTTCAACGAAGACAGTCTACTCGCCAATATCAGCGCTTTCCTTAGCTTCTGTGACACTTGCAGTCGCCACTTCAGGAACCGAGGACGATATAGATCTTTTGCACTGTGAGTCCTGCTAATCATGTCCTGAACGTGGCTGTCATTGAAACCAAATGCGCCGCCGTGAGAGAGCAGGCTTTACTCGCTGATGCAGATCTCCACGACTTCGTTCTATTTGCCGCGATCTTTGTGAATATCACAAAGCACACTGCGCCCCCCATCTTATTTGCATTCACCACCGCCGCTACGACACAACCAATCCCGAAGCAACGTCTGCTTGATCTGCCAATCACACGACAACAAATAAGGTTGAAGCCATTTGCACTCTCCACCAGACTCCAGAGGGTCTTGGAGATGGATCATGAAGATGTCGACCAGATCAAGGTTTTCCATATGATGTAGGTACTGTGGATCGTCCACCATTTGCTTTGCCAAATCTCTGACCTTGAACTGTTCAACCTGGTAGGATACGTCTAGTGTTACGGTTCAGCGAGGACGACTTCTTCCTACGTTATTTGAGGCAAGGCGATTTAGCAAAGGGGATGACGATATCGTTCTGGTCCCTCTTTACCACTTGCACCAGTCAATACGATAAGGAGGAGCTCTCCTGGGGCATTTTTAAGATGATAAGGTGTCAGGGCTATGTTTCCATCTAGATGTCTGGCTAACACGTCTGAACAGCGTGCTTTCACCAGATAACCGCATAACCGAGATTGGAGCCTACGTGGGGACTCTCCTATCTGAGTGCGATTTTTTATCTGTAATCCAAAAGGTGATAGTATTCTCAACCACATGTACGTCGCCATACTGCTTTTGGGAAAAAGCATCGACGAGAATGCTGACCAACCATTTCTTGAAAAAAAAAAAAAAAGCTTTCAAAGGTCCAGCCGAACCATGGAAATGGGTGGAGAAGCTACTACGATGCAACTTGAAAGCACTGAGGCCCGTGCTCCGGCGCGACTTTATCGGCATGCTTGACTACCTGCGGACCGTCACCACGCCCCAAGGGCAAGAATTCCTCCGGTTTTGGACCGAACTGGCAATCGCTGCTGGAGTATCGGAGCAGGAGTTGCGCGACGACTTGGAACGACGTCGGAAGGTGGCCGCGAACGGGCTCACCGGATGCAGCTGGTACAAGTGCCCTTTGTACGCGGAGGAGTGCGCCCTGGAAACATTTGTTTGTACTGGATGCCGTATGGCGATGTACTGCGGACTGGGTTGCCAAGAGCGGTGAGTCCGCTCAGCTGGATGATATATCCTGCTCATGCGCCTCATCGTGCTATTTCCCTAGGGACTGGAAGGAAGGGATGCATGTAACGAAGTGTAACACATCAGTGATCCATATTCCCTCTACTACCTCAGTATATTTCGAGTCGTGTACGGATATGACTTTACATTGACCTCCCGTGCCGAGGCCTGCATCCTCACTTTAACAGTTGAGCGCTCTCCACGAGAGTTGACCCGTGTATATCGACTGATGCTGATTACAAACACTGTTGTGACACCGATATTTGCTGAGCTTTGTACCTCAATTGTCTTCCTTCCACGTTGTGCCATCATCAACCGTACGGTGACCATCAACAGATTCTATGACTACACTAATCGTGGGTGGACTTTGTCTTGGGTCCGTGAAACTATACATTGACAAACTGTTAAAGCATACGTTCGTAGGCATCAACGAAGTCCTCCGGGAGACTTTCAAGCACGTCATGTCGAGCTTTGCTCGTGACAGGGGCGATCTTCTATCTCTTGCACTTGTGTGTCGTCGCTTCCGAGAACCTGCACTAGATCAACTCTGGTACCACATCCCAGATTTTACGCCTCTCTTTCGACTCTGGACTATAAGTGATCTAGTTGTCGTGATAAACTGCCATTATGTAAGCTCGGACACAAGGAGACTTGATTTGTGTACTTTCCTGACAATCTTTATTCATAGGTTTTCACTCGTCCCATGACATCTGCAGATTGGCAGATTTATGACTACTACGCGGGTAAAGTTCGGTCCGTTGGGATTATGCTCGCTCAAATACAAAGAGGGGCCGAAGGTCCAACGCGAACAGTCTCAACAGAAGGTTTCTACCAGTCCCTCAACCTCGGCGTTGCATCTCGGGCCAACTCAGACGCACCTTTTCTACCAAATCTCCTACAAATTTCTCTCTCGGCGAGCCATATCTGTGATCTTCAAGGGGCTATTACCATGATCCGAGGGAGTCGCCGCCTAGAATCTATCACTTTCGACGCTCCGATCGTCGTCCCTTCTCAAATCTGGAAGAAGCTCCTGTTGGAAATCAAAGATTGCGGCGTCCACTTGCGAGAGCTTGAAATATTTGCTCTTAACTGTAGCGATACCCCCGACCCGCCAAACTCAAATGTCTGGTCGCTACTTGTCGATTTATTGGAACATCTGGAGATATCTAAAGCGACCCTTCCGTACCGTATCTGCAATTCCACAGAGCTACTTTCCAGAATCGGTCACCTTCCAAGCCTTCACGTTCTCGCGCTGGAAGGCGATGACAGCCGAACAGGCTCCACCCATTCACTGTCACCCCCACGGCACTTCCGTCAGTTCGACGCACCTCGTAGACTTGACGCCACGCCGTCGTGTCTGCAATACCTATACTCCAGTGAGATTGTATTCCGTAACCTGACCAAGCTCACAATGAGAGGCTGGGGCGGTGATAGTATTCAGTGGGGCCAGATAAGGAGGACCTTGGTTGCAGTCGGCGTCTCATGTCCAGCATTGCAGATACTTCTCTGGGCAGACCAAGCGGAGGGAGAATTAACACCGGGGGAAGGTGATGATGTTGTGTCATCTACATCTGCGATATGCCCACTCCGACATTGTACCGAATTACGCCAAGTTACGTTAGACTTTGAGGTCACCATGCTCTCTACCACACCCTGCGATTTCAATCCAACAGATCAAGACTGGGCAGACTGCGTCGGGTCTTGGCCGAAGCTGGAGCACGTATCGTACAACTGTGCGGTTGTGAAACGTCTCTGCCCATCCCTCTCCTCGCGTTTTCAGCTTGTGCCACGCGCAACACTGCAAAGTCTCTCATACTTCGCGCAACACTGCAAGCATCTTGTCTCGATCAATATCCCCGTCCAAGCAACTGTTACTCTGCGCCCCATCATGGTAGCTCGATTCTCGCCCACCCTGCAGTGCCTTGAACTACTCACGTCATGGATTGACGATAACGGCGTAGGACCAACTGCTCGGTTCTTGGCAAAGGTCATTCGCGACACAGATGCCAACGTAGTCATACCTACCTTTACCAGTCAAGCCGATGTGATTTTCAACTGTGACTTGGAGGCGGAGGTAGAGGAAGCGAAACGATGCCGACGTTGGCAAAGAGCATTAGAGATGATGCATGCATTAGGAGAATGACAAGACTAGGAGAAGATGGTTCTCATCGACTCAGGCATATCCATCGGAGTCATGACGGAGTTGGGAGAACATCCAAAGGCACGCATCAAAGAAGGAGAATAATCAACGACAAGCATTTCACTGGTCTCATATGGAGCGATACTAAGGAGCAGATGTATCAAATCAATTGTCCATGTTGTCGCAAGTTGGCATACGCCTAGAAATAGTAAACTGTCCATATGAACGCAACGAGCAGTAGGGTTGGAAAAGATCAGACGGAAGTGTCTAGGTACTAGCTTGTCGATTCGTAGATAGGGACCGATCACCGGCGTCACGAGATATACGGGTTTGCTGATCCACTGTCCGTGCTAGTGGAAAGAGCGGCAGTCGTGGTTGAGGTACTGTTCGAACCTCCGCCAATGTCGTCGCCAGTGTCGTCTCCCGTATCTTCGCCTGTATCGTCGCTCGTGCTGTTTCCACTCGAGCCGCTCAGGGTAACCTCTAGCGCATCTACTGCACTCTGCAAAATCTCCTGCCAATCCACTGCACCGATCTCCGACGATGTTCCATTCGTTCCGGTGCTGGTAGTACTATTGTGGGTGTAGGCCCAGTCGTACTGAGACACAGAAGAGTCTGAAGTCGAGTTTGTAGTTGAGTTTGTGGTTGAGCTCGCAGCTGAGCTTGTAGTTGAGCTCGCGGTCGAGTTCGCAGAGTTCGATGAGCTAGTGAGGTCCGGGAAACCGGCTCCGAGCCTGAGAGCTGTCAATAGGGTCGCTGTGGCAGAGTCGCCGCCGGCCTCGTACAAGGAGAAACCTCGAAGTCCCGATGCGAGGACAAATGCTCCTTTGATTTCTGAAACATTAAGCACGCACAAAAGTCAGCAATGGCGCATGGGTCGGGATACGAGATGGGGTCCGACTCACCCATACTCTCTGCATCGTCATAGCTAACCAACACTTGAGTCTTCGTATTGTATACGAACGGCGTCTGACTACACACGTCCCAACCTCCGACAAACCCAGAATCGACACCGTCCGGTCCACAGTCCGCCGGTAAGCCATCAGAGCCTAAGAAGCCAGCGTCTAGGAGACCATTATAAGTGAACACGCCCGAGATGGTGCTGAGGGTGGATGAAAGGGAACAAGTGGCTGAGACCGTGGGTGTAGTGGTATCGTTCCCAGTGGAGTTTGAGGTAGATGTAGACGTCAATGAAGACCCTATGTCACCCCACCACCAGACATCGCCTAGATCTGTAGAATCAGCCGACGTCGTTCCATTCGTTGCTGTTCCAGCCGTACCCGTCCCATTTGTCGCTGCACCTGTGGTAACGGTTCCATTTGTCGCTGTTCCAGTCGTATCCGTCCCATTTGTCGCTGTACCTGTGGTCACAGTCCCATTTGTAGCCGCACCAGTCGTCACAGTCCCGTTTGCAGTTGTACCAGTCGTTGACGTTCCGTTAGTAGCTGCACCAGTCGTCAACGTTCCATTTGTAACCGTGCCAGTTGTCAATGTCCCATTTGAAGCCGTTCCGGTCGCCAACGTCCCATCCACTGCTGTGCCGTCTGTCACTGTCACGTTCGAGCTGCTGACGAGCGTTCCATCATCGGTGGAGAAAGTTGGATAAGCGATCAATGAGTCGGCATCGTTTGGAGAGATGGCGTTGGCCGTCGGGACGCGGTAGGACCTCCCACTTGAACTCACACCCAACACAATCTGATCAGGTCGGAAGCCAGACATGATCCAGGATGCAATGGCGGTGGTAGCGTATACGGGGAGTGGCGTGGAGACGGTTGAAGTTCCCGAGCCATCGTCGGTAGTAGGCAATGATGAGGTAGAGTTGTCCGAAGTGATGGTTGTATTGAGGGACGTGGTATCGTTGAGGGAGCCGCTTGTGCTGAGATCAACGGCGGCGTCTGCAATCACTGAGGATGTGGAAACGGCAGTTTCAGTGGTGGATATCGCACTGATTGTTAGACCGGAAGTCACAGCAGTGGGTATCGATCCAACGGAGACAGTTGATGTAATGGGTACCGATCCGATGAAGGTAGTTGATGTAATGGGCACCGACCCGGTAGAGGTAGTTGATGTAATGGGGATCGTAGTGTTATCCGGTACTGTAGGCGTCGTCGTGACGGGGGCCGAGGAGCACGTTCCGTTCAAGGGCGAGTTTGGCATTACGGTCGCAGGTGCTGTAGACCATGGCCCATATAGATCAAAGTTCATCACAGCTGTAAGAAGTGGGGGCGATCAATAAAAACCACATATTACCTCACTGAAGAAACAAAGGGGGTGACGCACTGATATAATCTACGACAGCAGCGAAGGCACTGACGTTCTTGTACTCTCCTGTCAACGTTGTCGCCACGGTCATGAACTCCCCATCATCAGAATCTGGTACACCTGCCAAAGCATTAGAGTCTATGGGCGTGTCCACGGGTACTGAGCTGTTAGACGTTGTACCATTGACGGTGGATACAATCTGTGGCGTCTACTCGAAGCCCAACATCAGCTGTCACACGTTGCTCCCTATCAAGGAAAGGTCTTACCTCAAATGGAACCACACCAACAGCCAGACTGATGGTTGTGGCTGGGTCCAAGCTCGCCCTAAGCTTCTGCAGGAAGGTCAAATATGCCGTGGCGAGTGTCGGATCTGTGTATGGCGTATCCGTTGAACATTCAGTGTACTCCCAATCGAACTCAACGCCACCAACACCCCCTAGAGATGTAACGAGCCCGGTAACGCCGGTGACGAAGTCGTCAATAGTAGATGGGGAAGCTAGGGCGAGTGGGAACCCGGAAGACGAGGAGCCGCCTGTTGTTGGAGAGGAGATCCAGCCCCCAAATGAGATGATGGACGTCACGTTCTGTAGGTAGGCGACAGTTTAGAACAGCCTCCTTTCCCAGGTATGCAATGAAACGCTTACCTTTTCTTTAGCCATCGTGACGAACTGCGGAAGTAAAGATGCATCCTGTAACGAGAGGGTGATGTTCGCGAAGTTGGTGATCGGTATCGGGCTAAGAGAAACAGGGACGTATTGATTAAACTTTTGCAGTCATGAAATGTAGGACCGCACTTACATGAAACCATAAGTGACGCTATATAGGAGATCCCATTGTAGATCATCCAACCCGAACGTCCTTCCGCTCTCACCGGGAGCCCCACCGGCCGTCCCGCTGGTACTCCCCGTCGCTGAATCGAATCCCGCCGAGCTAGGGCTCACTGCGTGCCAAGATGCGAAGAACGTGTTGGCCATGTATGGAGGTACGCTCGTCTCTAATGGGGGATCGACCGCCACAACATCGATTCCTGATGCGGATCCTGTCGTTGTTGCGGTAGGAATGAGGGATGATACAACAGTTGCGGTGACGGCGATATCAGACGTGATAGCCCATGTGGAAGCCGATATGGAAGCCGATGTGAAGGCGGCCAACGAAGAGGAATCCGTAAACGCGCTAGTTGTTGCGCTTACGGATATCGTCACAGAACGCTTGACGGGAGCGACAGTTGAGGAGGGCTCAGTGGATATAGGTATAGAGCTAGTGAGCACCGATGTGGAGACCAATACGGAAGTAGACGGGGTGGTGCCAGAAGTAAAAGAGACAGAGGAGCCGACTGATGATAAAATCGTAGAGACAGGTATGGGGATCAACGTGTCCGTGGCGGTCGGGATAGTAGCGGTTCCAGTTGTCGTCAGCGTAAGGTACGCGTAAGGGTTGTATCGCTCATGGGCGGCACTGGCACTAACACTACTTCCAGCGAAGAGAGCAGGTAGGCCGAGGACAAGGAGAGTGCGAGCGGTTTTCATGATCTGCAAATGAGCGGATGTTTAGCATTGCACCACGAGTCCGAAAACAACAAATGAGACATACTATGATCGTCTAGCGCTGCTAGTGGATTTTCTTTTCGTGTCGGAAGGAGGAGCCGCGTTGTCCAGACAATGCGGAAGAGGGAGGGTTTGGCGGGAGGTTGTCGTGGCGGCCTAGGGAGGTACAAGTACAGACTAAGACAGGAACTCGGCATCAGCATTATGTGTAGGAAGTGGTAGCCGCGGGATGAGATGGCTCGGAGAATGGTTCGCTGTACCACGTTCATAGCAACCGGCAAGTATGAAGAAGGAGAAGAGTCTGAACGATCATGGGGACTCACCCGGCGCAGCGAGTGACGCTTTCCTTTCAGATCAAGCGACTATCTTTATAGGCGGGGTGGGATGAGAGCTCTATAGTAGCCTGGGAGCGCAGTATAAGCATCGATGAATAAATATTGAGAAGGTTTTGATCGGTGCGGGAAGGAGAACTCACCTGGTGCAGCGGTTTCAACCTACGAAACACGTCTGTTTGAGAGAGTGGGTGAAAGAGAGGAGGATCCGAAAGGTCGTTCCATCATTTCAGTCGGTGGGGTGCGTGTAATAATACAGCCGAACATATTGGCGACACGGATGATCAGAAGAGAACCCAGCGCAGCATCCATTCATTGCCATTGATTGATCGATTGGACAGGTGAGTGCGACATATCTCCACGTCGGGTACATGAGCTGAGAAGCACGGGCATATGCTCGGAATCATAAAGTGCGGCGTGACCGTGCGGAGAAGAGATGCCCCGAACACGCCGACGTTCCAAATTGGGATCTTCAACTTCTGCTGAAAGTGACGGATACATGTGATGCAGATGCGTGAGCATATATGGCGCAGTGCGTACGTAGTTCCGCGGTATAGAGGAATAAATTTTTGGAGCTGATAGGTAGGTAGTGACAGGGAACGTCGATACGATGATCTTCCGCGATCACCGATTCTCCCGATAACCCAGCCTTTCGCCGTATGATCCAATCACTTCGAAACGTTAACGTTTCGGACTATAATAAGTGGACTCAGATCAGTAGTCATACTCGTTCGCGTTCCGATCTTATGGCTGTTGCTCTGACAACAAGCAGCTAATCGCCCTGAGGTATTGTTAAGCAGTCCCGCACTCGGCTGAAGAGGCCAAAATGGAGATGAAGCGAACGAGGGAGAACTATAGAACTAAAAGGTGGCAGAACGAGAAAACTCTGTGCCTGGATGTTGGATTAGTGGCCATGCCGCGTCATCACCATTGCCCCTGCATGGCCACCTGACTGACAACGAGCTTTTTATCCGATCAGCTTCAAGTCTCTTGTCCATTGTCAGGCCTCAGGTAGTCAAGAAACGAAGCTCTAGAGAAGTTCAACACGTGACAATGTGAACAACGACCTAAAAGCAAGTGGGGCGCTCGGACCGCAGGCTCTGCTCTTTGTCAACCACAGGTTTCAGACAGGTCATGGCTGTTGCAGTGTCGACGTCATTGCAGTTTATTGCGCATCATAGACCGAGCAGCGAGCAGAAGATGATATAACTGGTGTTATAACAATATCGGTTGGTTGCTATTCTTAATTTCTTTGCTCATTTGATGGGTCCTGGACCCTGGCTGGTCGTCGAATCAGGGGCGAAGCTCAACCATCAACCAGATGGGCCTCCACGGATGTATTTGTATTACAATGGACCTGATCCTACCACAGAGAAATACGGAGCACTGCAGACCTCACCAAATGACAGCCTGCAGCGAGTTAACGATATCTAGGTCTGCCCTTCCTGACTTCTCTTTCTGAAGGAATTGCGAAATTGAGGACACCGAGCTTTTCAGAGCCAACTCGGCCCGATCCGGACATTCAGACCCATGCACGGCATCTCACCTTCCTTGTCAACAAATTATCTGTGGCTGACCTAAGAAACTAGTCGGAGGAAGCCGCACGTTGATTGAACAATCGTGCAGATTGGTTCAACGTACCTCTACGTCGAGTATGCGAGTTGAGAAGCGTATATCCTCGGAATCACAGATTGCGGCGTGACCGTGTGGGGATGAGAATAGGCCGATATCCAAAGGATTCCCAACGTGTGTTGAGAATGGTAGATCCGTATGGTGTGTATGTGAGTGTATGTGGTGCAGTAGGCATATATGAATCCATGATATGGAAGCATCTTGGAGCTGGCGACTATATTTGCGATTCTCAGCGACATAGGGCCATTGATATCTCCTCAGAGTGGGAGTAGAGGAATTTCCGAAGGCAGGGCCTATCAAATAATTGGAGATTGCTCAGCATCAGTGCCTGAATATTGGATAATGACCGCGTATCACCGTCTCCACCCCCTTCCGAGCTCGGCAACACCCCCAAGCCCGTCGTTCACATCTGTCATCCGTCATCTCCATCATCTCTCCAACTATTAAATATAATATTCCAACAACACCCGTGTAAAGTATGTTTCCTCGAAAACACTCGCATGCGCCGGTCCAAACTGCCAGTCACCACGGTATTCCCTTGGCGTCAGGCCATGAGCTGCCGCAGTCACCGATGTCTATCCCACCCACGCCCGGCAACGAGAACGGATTTTATTTCAGTAAACAGGATTTGAAATCTGCCGGAACTAGCGGGACGTATCAGAAGAGCCAGGCGTTAGACGATCTTTCACTTGCGAGGAACCTCTTAAGGACTTTCCTGGGTGGGAGGATGATAGAAGCAGAGAATATGATACATAAGGTAATGTGCCCTTATTAGTTGAAACGGAATTGCTTATTTTGCTTATTCTTGTATTTTGAACTTGGATAGGAGGATCCTCATATGGAGCGCATGTACACGTCAGCTGGGTGGGGTGTATTGCAAAGCCTGAAGGTAAGCTGTTATCTATAAAAAGCTTGAGGAAACTGCTATCCGCCGATCCTTGGCATGGGTCCGCTCACCAATGGTGAACGGAGTGGTTCGGCCCATTCCAATCAGCTTGAAACATACCCTTAGTGCCCATCTTTTGAGAACGACAGAATGTTCTGATGTCCAAATTTGTCACAGGCACTCATGAGCTTTGAAGAAAAAGAAATTTCGCAAGCGCTGGTTAGCGTCAAACACGCCGCTCTCATCGCCGGACAGCATCGGAAGCCGGCCTCCTCTCTCGCAGGCCGACTAGCGGGCCTCGTCGTTGGAAACGGGTCAACATCGGGTATCGGCTTCATCAAGAGTATGACGCCTGTAGAACGGCATGCGGAGCTAGTCTATTGCGAGTGTCTGTTGCAGAAAGCAATCCTCGGAATTGGTGAGCTATGTGACCTGAAGTCATCTAATGAGTGCCCAGTCTGACCTAGAGACCATTTTAAAGTATCCTCGGGTGATTGGCTGACGTTCATTCGAGAATTGTGTGTATATTTAATAACTTTATACCAAACTTCCCCCTATACTAACCGTTCTGGTGCAGCATCAACATCCGCTCCGCCACAAACGTCTATCGAACCCTTGATGACTTCGTCCGCCAGGCTGATGCAGAGGCGGTCGCAATCGGCCAAGGGCCCATCGACAAGTCTATCGATCGGGACTTCCGGAGCGGCGTCTCCTTGGGCAATGGGTTTGTGTCATTTTCCACTTTTGTCTCACAGCCTACCAGCTCACTATCTGTCGGTGGTGTTATAGAGTCAACGCCCTCGTCCTCTCTCTCCTCCCCGATAGCGTTGGCAGTATCATCGCTCTATTCGGTTTCAAAGGCGATCGGGTGGACGCACTCAACACGCTCAGAGCACCAGGAGGTTGGTCATCCGATCTTAGTAAGGAGATGGGGCCTACTATCGGACCAGATGAAGAAGGCCTACGGAGGACGGTATCTGATTTGATGCTTCTCGTGTTTCATTTATATATCTCGACTATTACTGTAAGTCGCATCTTTTGCTGCCTTTCTTGTGTCTAAGATGGAACACTTCCTTTTGTGGTATTGTAGTACGCTGGAGTCAGCATCCCGCAGGCACGGAGCATGTTAGACTATAATTTGAAACTGTATCCGGAAGGTATGTAGTCCATACGTTATTCGTCTAGTGCGATTGTTTATTGGCGTGATACGGCTGGATAGGCGTGTTCTTCCTGTTCCTGAAGGGCGAGTTGTTTGCTTGCCCAACCTGGCCGTTGCCCCAAGTTAATCGTTTAAAACGCCGTTATAGGTCGATTGTACACAATGGAATCTCGACCCGCCCACGGCCTGGAACTATACCACAAAGGTGCATAGACTTCGGAACTTTGGGTCCTTGTCTGCGTCGACAGGAGAAGCTAACAAGGCACCCAAGGCATGGATGTGACAGAATACAAATCCCTCAAGAACGTCGCCCAGTGGGAGATCGGTCTGGGACTTTTCATGTTGTGCGATTGGGAGAAAGCAATTCCTATATGGCGCGAACTCGAGCAGGACGCCAACTGGTCCAAAGCGACGTATGCGTATGCCCTCGCGATCGCGCTGTATGAGACAGGTGGAGAGGAGAACCTGAAAGAAGCTCAGAGGTTGTTTGCCAAAGTGCCCACTGTAACGCAAAAGATCGGTGGCAAGTCCCTTCCAGTCGAGGTGTGTTTGTCTTATCTAGGTGCAGAAGTGCACTATCACAAAGGTCGCTAATGCATTATCCCAGAAATTTGCTTCACGAAAATCTCGCAAATTTGAAGCACAGGGCAATCGACTGGTTAGTGTTATTTTCTTACACATGCTATGCGGAGGGAGGATCTGACCAAGTCGGCCGTAAAGCTCCACCCTGGAATCGAGTTCTCATACTTACTCTCCGGAGTACCACATACCTCCCGCTTTACCCTTCTCTCCAAACATATTCCATCTCTCAAATCTACCTTATCCGCACTCTCAACGGCACCTTCATCACAGAAAGGATATTGGGATGATCTCGCTTTAA
This sequence comes from Tulasnella sp. JGI-2019a, assembly GCA_019633535.1. Lineage (NCBI taxonomy): Eukaryota > Fungi > Basidiomycota > Agaricomycetes > Cantharellales > Tulasnellaceae > Tulasnella sp. JGI-2019a. The sequence continues at coordinate 15,177 of WSUE01000323.1, forward strand.
CCAATCTCCTATACGGTATCTGCCTGCGATACGTGGCGTACCCAGACCCGGAGGCAATCGAAACCGAAGAGGAGGCATTGCTAGTAGATGGGAAGGACGGTGCAGGAGGGTTAAAGGAAGACATACTGGGCACCTCCTTGAGGACGAGTGAGGAGATTGGGAGAGAGGCTGAGAAGAACTTTAAGTGGGTGATTGAGAATGGGCCGAAGATTGAACTGGACCATCAGAACGTTTATTGTGCCCGTGAGTCGGAGGTCATTTCCCTTTCTATCCCAAGCTTTTGCTAATTGAGGCCACCTATTATTCCGTCACTTGCTAGACCTTGAGTTAGGGAAACTCTATGCATGTATGGGCGACAAGGCGGAAGCGAAGAAACATATCGAGCTAGTCGTATCAGGTAAACGTCTCCCTTTACGCCATCGCCGACAGCTTGCTGACACGGATATGCTTACATTTCCAGGCAAACCACTCGAAGTGAATGCAGCGGGTCGCAAGGGAGGGAAGTACAGTATGCAGGTCGGTCGTACTGTCCCTTCGATTTCTTCCTGTCGCGGTGTTGTGGTTCTGACTATCCTAGCTTCTGATAGAACGGTATCCACGTCAAGAGCGTATCGGCGCTAGAGGCGCTGGATTCCGGACGGCGGCTGTGATTCCATCGATGTGGTGTATTGGTGTATTGGTGTATTCCTTATATACGAGGCTGGTGCAACATCCGTGGGGATTCATATGCTCCGAAAGGGCGCAAAAACCTGCGGCTACAACTGAACCTCAATATACTGAGTCTGAGCACCGACCCACCTTGCCTTGCCCGATATATGAGGGAAGAGCTATCCCATACATAGATAGCGGACTAGAGAATAAGAAGGTCCATGATGACACATCATGTTATGCGCAATATTGGTACTTTGCAATTACGCTGTCCTAATCGCATTAAACGTGAGCCTGGAGGGTTGGGATTAGGAACCGTGACCGATCTGCCAAATAAAATCACCCTTCCATGATTCTTCAAACCCGCGTTCGCATTAAGCATAGGCGGGTACTCGCGAATCGCTACTAGAGCAGCACAAGACGGTTAGTCGATCGATATTTTGATTGGGCCTGGGGTTAGTTCGAGGTGGACCTTTGACGAAGCGGACCACTTGGACAGTGAGGTGATTGCTCGGTCCAGCGACGGAATGCGTCATGACGCCTAACGCTGCTGACAACCTCCGTTCCTTTCCTCGGTCTCACTACGCTCATACCCTCTGATGGTTAGGAACAGTTTGAATCGCCAATGCGCACAATCTTTGCTCCATAGCAAAAATATCGCCGCTCGTCGGGGAACCCGTTCTTGCTCTACGGTGTCTCGCCACTTGTTGGGGTCGAATACTTTCGGACACTGGAGGTGCTTGGTACCGTATTCTTCAAGTATTATACCGCTTTGTTGGGCCAGGATAGGGCGACTGTGTAGCTCTTCATCTTCGATCCGATCCGGTTTATAGCCGCCGCCTGCACTTGGTGCTCCCTTCTAATCAGCCCCGAATCTTCAAATCTCAAGTGTTGAAGTAGCGGTTTCAATTTGGACCGGTGTTATATCTTGGCCCAACAGCTAGAGTTCAACATGGCCTACTAGACAGCGAGCGCCCACCGACCATTAGGCGCAATTCTAGTGGCACGGATAAGCCTACCACTCCTCAGGAAGAGGTAGTGGTTTCCTTTCCCTTCTCTTCACCTTCGCCATATTACGCTCATTCGTATTTCCAAACACACCCGATCACCTCGCACCGCCAACCTGCTTCAGCAAGACCTGAAGCGTATGTCAAATCCACAGGTACGTCCAATCTAAATGCCATATTTAATACACGCCCTAACTGGGCTAACACATTATCCTCATTATTCAGCAGGCGCCGCTGGTCGTTGCCACATCTGTAGTTGCCACTGTGCAAAACGGCAATCCATATTTGACGTTGACCCCAGCACCATCGTTTCCGACGCAGGTCGTCCAAAAGAATTCACTGCAACCATATGCTTCGATATCCGCTTATGTCGCCATAATGAGCCAAAACTCTCCAGATTTGAGTACAGGACAGGATTCAGACGCAGGACAAAATTCACCAATAGAACAGATATTCTCGATGGGTAGACCGGCTCCGATGCTAGTGGCCACGCCGACGAGTGCAAATTTTCTCTTGCCATCGGCGTCATCGTCGAGTCTAACGAACACCGGTCAAAATCAGCAAGCAACGCCGGCCACCACCACAGCCTCTGAGAAGTCATCTTTCTCGAGTCCCAGCACCGAACCACAACCTGCGGCAACAGGAGCAGAAATGGGAACGGCTCAACACGTCGTAGATGCCACGTCGATAGAGCTCCTCTCAGAGACCGCGACGCTCACAGAGGGGCTGGCTGCCGTTGCTGTCCAAACCTCCATAGATGTCGTCACTGACCAGATCACGGGTCCCTCTGCGCTAGCACCACCTCGCACAACAGCAGCATCTTTCTCTGCCGCAGAAGCGCCATCCCTCTCCGCTGTCGCAGCATCCTCTCTCTCCGCCATGACCGCATCATCCATTTCCGCCGCAACCGCATCATCCACATCCACTTCTGCATCAGACGCGAATACAGCCACCTCCACACCCCCGTCCCATCTCCCTCTAGTCATCATTGGAAGTGTCATTGGGGGGTTCGTCGCTATCGCAGCCGTCTCTGCGACCATTGGATGGCTACTTCGATGGAGGGCTCGGAGGCGTAATGATTATGGGAACGATTTGCCATGGGGTACTGAGCCCATTTTTGTTGGGGACGACTCTAAGTTTGCGCCTGAGTCGTCGCCAGTCGTACACGGAGGTTCGGGGACGTCGTGGGGGAATCTTGGCGCACCTATGGGAATGTATGAGAGTCAACACGGTGCTGGTCGAGGGATGAGCAGGACGTCATATTACGGTGGGGATGGAGGTGAACGGAGGGAAAGCAGGGCCTTTCAGTACCAAGGAACACCGTACCCTCAACATAATTTCTTCCCTCCTCCAGGCATCCCCCTTCCGATTCCCCCCACACAAGCTCTCACATCGCTATACGGAGGCGTTGTCGACGATCTTCAATCACCATACCCTTACTACGCTTCTCCACAATCCCTATCACAGAGTTATCCCGCTGACTACCGCACCCTGCCTACGAACCTGTCTCCTGTCACACCTCAGAATCAAAATTTGGCAGTGACAAACTTTGCACCGGGAGATATGTCCCACTCTACCACGATGCACACAAGGAAGTCAGTATCTTCACCACACCAGCAGGCGTCCACCCGATTACTCCTCAACACTCCCCTCCCTCCATCTACGACAACTCCTCCCAGCCCATGGCCACCTCTTGACGTTCCTTCACGACGATCAACATCATCCTCAAATGGATCGGCAAAGCGGTCGCGGGAAGCCTTTAGGACATCTCTGCCAAACCCTTCAGTACTGGTAGCGACGGATGGAGCCGAGCGCGAGAGTTGGGCCTCGGCGCTTCGAGCCAACTTCTATGCGGCACTGGGCGGCATCGGGGGTGCAGTCGCCGTCGCGACTGCAGCTGCAACTCCGAGAGTCATCAACGATGAAGAGAAGTTAACACCTGCGGTACCAGCGCGTGCGATGACAAGGAGGTCCATTCCGCAACATCAACGGCGAAGGAGAAGCAGTCGTCCACAAATTGCCCGAGGCGGGACGACGGAATCGGACCCTTCTGTGTACGAGGACGACGAACGCGAGAACGACCGACGTGTCTCGACCCAATCCAATCGATTGTATGGCAACGTTCAGAGGCAATCACAGAAAGAAGCAGCTCAAGCCCACCGTCGCGTGGACCTGCTTCTTCGTGCGAACTCAGACTCGAGTGGGAGCTCAAGTGGATGGACAACGGATCGAGGGGAGACACCAGGCAGAAGGACAGCGTCCGCCGAGCTTGCAGGGGGAAATCCAGCGTCTGATTTGGAGGCCGGTACTGATACAGATTGGAGGAAGAACAGAAGAGTATAGAATACTGAATAAGTAGATTGAAGGGAAATTTTGATGTCTTGTTGCTCAATGGGTTTAGGTCCCTCACCCATCGTCCCCCGCGCTATGTATGGCCACTAGAAGGGGAGACCCCAGATGCCACTAAGAGAAAGAAAGAAAGAACTCCTGCCACTTGGGGCTGTAGTCGACGGAAGTAAATGGCCTGCAAGCGGGGAGGTTTCCCAGAGACCTTGATCTTGCTTCCGCAACCACATGCCTTAAAACTCATCTCTTGCACTTTGCTTGGTGGTCACCTTCTTTCCAGTCCCTAGAAGAGAAGGATCAACGCGACGAACGCACAGAACTGTAATCGAGCATATGTCACTCACCTCTCCTGACAGCTCAACTCGCAATACGCGACCTTCTGGCATCCTGCACACAAGAACGTATCCTTCACAAATTCCTGCTCGTACCATGGACACTTGATCCAGCCGCACCCAATGAGATCACCTTGCAATGCCTCCCGTTCTCGGCTGTCTTCGTTGCGAAGCTCATCTTCTGATATTCCTGCGGCACTCCCCAACTCCAACCAGATTTCCAAGAATTCCCGGCTTTTTTCCGTGTCGATACCTCTCAGGTAATCCAATATGAACAGGAAATCGCGAGTCAGGGGAGGCCGGAGCGCATCCAGGCTGTGTAAGAGGAGCGGCCAAAGTGGATCCCACAAATAGGCGGCCACACCGAGCGAGACTATATCTATTGACGATAAAATGAGGGATACATCAGATCCCCTTGAAGATTCTTGCTTTGGATGCGGGACAAATGAATGTGGTGCGTACGTACGTGTTGAACATAGAAGGATCATCATTTTCTGAACAAGACACAACAAGTCGCCTTCAGAAAGCAAAGATGACAGATATGCTTGGTCTTTGGCACTTCCTGTGAGCGACTCGGGATCTGAAAATTGACTAATCAAGTCATATGTATTAGCTAGCAAGCTAGATAGGGAGATTCAGCGTATGTCTCCCGACCTTATCAACCTGAGGGTTATGAGTGTCGTTCGGTTTTTGTTTGGATCTTGGGGACTCTTGGCGAATGCTGACCAGTAGGAGGACAAGATAGCTCGGGCGAGGCTCTTCTGGGTTAAGAAAGGATGAAAGAAGAACTGGCCATCTCGCATAAACCATGAGATACAAGTTGTTCTGGTAGGGACAGAACGTCGACGTCAATCGAGCGAAGCAACGCGTGAAAGAAATTGTTGCTCCGAATACGTACATGATTGAGAAAATAGGTTCTATACCATCCCGTGATAAGAGGGCTTGGAATTGCTCAGCAAGTGCCAGCGGTTTTGACTCGAGGTTTATCCGGATTGTCATCAAACCAGGCAAGCGGTGAGGTTGCTTGTCCCCCATAATCACAGCTAGGTGTAACGCAAAGACGACACCGCGGAAGCCGGCTTCCGTGGTTCCGCGGACATCGAGGAAGGTCCCAGAAAAGAGGAGGAAGTCATGGATATCGGCCGAATAGCTCTCCGTCCGTCTTCACGTGGTATGTCATAAGATTTCAGTCACTGATGCATGAAAGATTTGAGAGCTAGGCTTACCCAGTCAGTTCATGAGCACCGAAGACCTGGAAGAACACGATAAAGCCACCGATATTGGCCATTGCTCGACCATCCCGTACCCATCCAGGAGTCAGGTGTCGAAACCTCCTCCACCACCGTTCAACAAGGCCATGGGTGGCGTTCGTGATATTTTGGAGGAATGTATCCGCAGCGGTGCGTTCAGACTGATTAAGTTGGGGTACACTCGCGGTGAAACGAGCTGTTTGGGTACACTGATTCGTGAATTCAACAACCCAGGAACAGGATATTCCCTTTATGAATGGCATACGTTATGTTAGTTGGATAGGATTCGCATGGAATGTCTATGTGGTTAGTAGATCGTTACTGACGGTGTTGTCTCGATCCACCACCGTTTCGAACAACCTCAAAATTCTAGGGACCACGCCGCTAGCCCATAGAGTGCGCCATTTATTAGGACTGCCTGCATCCTCGGGGCTCTGCGACATGACGCTGTCATGGAGAATATTCCATAGGATGACCGGGACGATCAAGCCCGAAGGTGGACTACGATCTATGGCGTCTTGCACACTTTCGAAGGACGCCTTGATGCGGTGTGACATTAATTTATGGACGTGAGACCAATCTAAATAGAAGGGGAGGAGCCAACCTCAGTAAAGTAAGACGAGAGCGAAAGTATCCTTTATTTACTCGGTGTTTAGGCATGTTTCTTGTTCTCTTGGCGGGACTTTCCCCTCTTCCACCGAGATGTATGCGTAGAGGAGATGATTCTTTCACGGACTCCCATTTAAGCTTACCCCTTTGATGACCCAAAGTGCGACGTGCGGACTCCTTTTCGAACATGGCGCGACTTGGGTCGTCTCTACCATGCTCGGAGCGCTAGTTCTGTTCCAACGCGATATCCCGGAAGCTGTGTCAGTTAGCGCCGAAGGTCCAAGAAACCCTACGCTGTGTTGGCGTCCTGGTTTCAGCGCATCCTTTGCCAACATCTCTCAATTGTCGCTTAAAAGACCAGTTGACAACTCATGAAAGGTGAAACGCTACGATTGGTATACAGTGACGAGGCAAGTTAACAGCACGATGGTCCGTTGTGCCTTTTCGCGAGAGGCATTGGTGTGTTGATCCTGGTCCAGTGAATACGGACACAAGGGGGATTCTGATTTCACCAGCTGTTCCACGAAGAAATGGTTTAGGTCCCCGTCTATTTCTCAGAACCACACTACCAACTGGGCAGTCATATTGGCGTTAATCGTGCGGGATTGCGAAAGAAAAATCCCAGCTTGACAAACACGGTGTGAATCACCGTAGTTGGGACCCCAGATAATCCATTTAGATATCGCGTCCGCAAAGCGGTTGCGACCAAGCTCTGGCTCAAAATTCGTCCGCGGATTTCTGTGTATTACAGAATCTGCCGATGTAACACAGCAATCGCCCTCCAACCGCTCATAGCACTTGCTCCCTTGCCTGGGGCGTACCGAGACTGCCAACTACTACCGCCAGCTGCTGAAACTGCATGTCTAAGATTCCGTATCGTCCGACCCTGGTCACAGTCAGGACCTGAGACCCAATTGATGGTTCGTGCAGGGTATTTCTTGCTGGTAGCACGACTAATACATGGTGGGACGTAATGTGGGCGAGGTTTCAGTGGTATAGGATATAAACGTCGTGTTGGACTAAACACGGCCCATTTGTGCTTAAATCCTGGATTGACAAACGACCGGCAAGGGTATTAAATTGAAGAGGTTGCAAGAAAAGATTGGGATTTAATCCTTGTACACAGACTCGACTCCGGCATCGACAATGAACACCTAAAGTTCAAAAACGCTGGCACTCTAGAGTTTGGAAGCTTCTCTCAGGAAATTTCGCCCGCGTTTGGCGGCGGTCCGAAGGGCCGCCAGTGACTCCTGTCCGTAAATCGCCTGAGGGAATTATAGTCGATCGATCTGTCTGCGGATTGCATGCTCCCTTTGGCCCCAAATTGACCAAATTCGTCTGCAATATGTATTATCTGAGGTCCTATGGCACTATGGACGGCCATGGCTTGTAATTGGGCCACCAATTCACCATATCAGGTTGAGGGTCCCTTCATGTCCGGCTGAATCGCGCAAAACATCGTCCTGTCATCTTGCGCTGTCGAAGTTGACATCGATATGATGGTGGCGCTGGGAATCGCACACGTCCTTGAAGCATCGATCCACCAACGCCAACGCGCGAACGACCATGCACAAACCTCTTAGTCTCGTGCACAGTAAATATGGGCCATCCACGTGGCCCATACACATAGGCTCCCGGCTGGGCGTATAGAATTTCCAGGAGGAAGCATCGAGGCCCGCGATAAGGAAAGTGGCGTCGATCCCTCATCCTTGACCCCACCTTCCTGCCTACCCCTCTTGGATAGTGCAACGATGTCCTATCGCAGTCCTCACGTCGACCTCCTTGAGGGCTTTGCTCGTCTCGGCCTAAACCAGTCTGAATCGCAATATCCTCATCACCAGAGCGAGGTTGATATGTCCAGCTGGATCGTGCCTCCTCAAGAGGTCGCTGTAGACGATGAGATGCCATTAGGAGGTGGGAATGGCTCACACACTACGTTCCGAGGCAGTTGGAATGGAATGGTCGTCGCCGTCAAGAGACTTCCGCCCGACAGCAACCGTCAGGTAATGTGGGGTATCGAGGCCGGCGCTCATGTTGCTCATCCTTTGTCATCCTTTGGATCTAGGTCATACTCAACCACGTTCGGCGCTACCGATCTCCGTCATGCGCTAATGTGTTGCAAGTGCTCGGCGCTTCTTCCGAGGCTGCAGATCCGCCCTATATCATCAGCCCCTTCCTCGCGAACGGCTCTATAACTGAGTACCTGGCAAGATATCCGGGAGCAAGTCGTCCCAAAGCAGTGAGGCCTTAAGCGCTCAAATTTGCTGCCATAATTGCTCACCTCTGGATTGCATCATCAGGTCGCAGAAGTGGCCCTTGGTATGGAATACCTCCACTCCGTACGTTGTCCGTTATGTCGGTGGTCAAGCTAATTCTCAAATAACGTGGATTGGTAGATGAACGTAGAACATGGCCGATTGAAGACATCGAATGTCCTCGTCACCGAGAATGGTCAAGCATGTATCGTCGACCAAGGCTTATTCTGTATTGAAAATATGCCTGTCTCGTCCTACCGCTATCTTAGTCCCGAAGCATGGAAGGGCGCCGTATCCAAACCATCTGATGTGTTCTCCTTCGCCGTCGTAGCATACGAGGTGAACTATGATTTGCCACACACTTGCTACCGGTGCTCATTATATTCGTTTTTATCGCATTCAGATCAGCACATCCGTGATACCTTGGGGTTATCTCTCCGAGAATCAAGTGTTCAAACTAGTGGTCAGATTGCAAGAACGACCGGAGCGAAACCCACCCGACGCCCTACCCCTCACTGATCGCGAGTGGCTAACCTTGGAAGACGGGTGGCACGTTGATCCAGACGCCCGGCCCACTTTTAAGCAGATCGTCGCCAGACTGAATGCTCGCGCGTTCGAAGCCGGATCTCGGGAGTCCTCTGGCTCAATCCTTCTCGGTCGGGGAACTCGTGGGTGTTGTGATTTCTTATATCAAATGAGATATCTGAGAAGTGATCCCAACTCTAGCTACCCCCGCCTTGTCGAGTAATAATTCTGTCAGCTATCAGCGTCGGCCACTGCCAGCGACGGAACTCGACGGCAATATGCAATCCCCAAATATCCCACCTGCTCCACCTGCATACGGTCCCAACGACGAAATCACCACCTTCCGACCATTTCCTTCAGGGCCGATGGAGAAGGCTGGTCTACGGCCTTCTCCCGAAGTCGCACCGTCTCGAGCATCGCAACGCAGTTCTCCGACGCGCTGGGATGGTAGTTCTGCCTCCCAGTATCAGGAACCAATGCGCTCTCCTCCATCTGGGGGATACAATGGCCGGAATCAACAACCCCGTCCCCCAAGTGCAGCATCTGCTTCTGACTCTGGGTCCTACGGTGGGCAAGGCATCGGAAGGCCACCTTTGCCGCCGGAGTCGGTTCGGATGTCCCCTTCTACTGGTGAGCACTCGTTTTCTATACACTCTCGCCGCGGAGCCTTATGTTGATGTAATATGCTGTTAAAGACCGTGACCGCTTGCCGTCGATGCAAACGTTCCCTAGGGGGAGAGATAACCCAGGCAGACAAAGCACCATGGACTATCTCACGCGTCAATATAGCGTGTATGATCCCAGTTCAGCATCGCATGGGACCGGGCTCCCTCATCAACTAGGTCTTGACCTCAACAGAGTGTCTACGGCATTCTCGGCTGCCGACTCCTTCGCATCTTCTCAGTCTCCAGGTCCTGGATCTTCGTCGTATCATCGTGAGAGGTTTGAGAGCAGTGCGAGCTCCAGTTTTGGGACGACACCTGCGGCGACGAGCGCCCATTCGCACTATTTTAGTGGTATGGTGATCCCTGAGACGGGTGAGCCGATAAGGCAATGGTCGCCGAGACCACCCCAACAGTACGTATATTAGATGTTCTGCCTCTCTGCTCGGGGGTTCATGGGATAGGATTCAAACTTTTTACAGGGAGGTCCCGTACTTTCAGCCGTCCACGAGACGCTTCTCTCAAGTCGACTTTGGATGGCACACGGTATTCTACTCTAGTAACCATCGGATACCCGTGTATGCTGAGACGTGGTTCAAGAAAGACTGGGAGGTTAGGGCGTTGGGGGACCACATCTCATCTCGCTGGTCGACTCACATTCTTCCATTTAGGTCGCCGAGATTCATGAGAATCACTGTTTGTTCAAGAGGAAATCGACGGACAAGCATTTAGTGAATGTGTACTCAATGAGAAACAAGAAGCTCACGGTGTTCGACCTGAAGTCGGAACCCATGGCAGTGGGGCTCAGTTACGATGGGAGATATCTCATCTCGTCGCTCGGTGCGGTCTTTCCTCCGCATTCCTGACCAGAACTTGCATTAATTCACTCGTATAAATAGCAACTTCAATCAATATCGTCGACGTGGAAACGCACAAGGTGACCAAACGTGGTAATAATCATGGAGTTCGACAGTGGGCCTCGAATCGCAATGAGTTCTGCTGGGTCGATCGCGAAGGTGTCTTTGTAACGTGGTCTTTCACGGGTGAGGACCATCCAAGACAGGTCTTCCGCCTCAAGTCGGATGCACCGAGTGCCTCGATGCGGCCGATGACCACCGATGATGGATCTTGGTACGCCATATGCGCGACAGATAGAGGTCGGTTGAATGGGGTGGTGCATTGCTACCCCGCGAACAGTGGTGCCGCGCAGGTCTTTGATGGAGTGTCTGCTGGGTTTGTGGAAGTGGAAGGTGTGGGTGGTGTTAAGATTCAGGCACTTGCGACGCTGAAGAATGTTTCAGAGGGAGGTCGGAATTTCGTACGTCGTAACATGTGATATCCCTCCTTTGAACTTTTACCTAAATATGTTCGCCTTTCTAATAGTTCGAGATGCAGATCCACTATTTAGGCAACCGATTTGGCGTGCTTGTTGGCGGTATGAGTGCGGCCCAGCCGAGGCGATATCCGAACGAGGCAGTTGGGAAGTCGCTTCCGAGGCTATGGGACGACCCAAGGCACTCCATGGTAGTGGCGGCCGTGGCAAAACCAGAAGGCTACTTTGTCTATGTCTTTGAATCGGCGACAGGCGACCTATTGTGCACCCATCCAATCGATGAACAAGGCTATAATCGCGTGTACTGTGGCTCCGGCGGCCTGTTCGTGGAGGATGAAGGAAGGGCGATCAAAAAGCTCCAGCTTCATCCTGGCGGGCTGATGTTGGATACGTCGCCCGTTATCATGCCGTTGGTGCAATCCCCGACGATGACGCTTCAATCGGAGCCTCTATCCAGCCCATCCACGACGACGCTGCCCCCGCCACAGATGCCATCGCCACCGCATGAGTATGGGAGGGTTGAACCCGTAGATCCTAGATTCAGCGACACATCAAGCGAGAAGAAGTCGGGTGGATTGCTGGGGAGAATCAAATCGATTGCGTCGGGAGCTGGTCGACCGGATCGGATCGTGTCCTCCTCGAGTCAGCCAAATAGGAGACATACTACAAAGAGTAAAGAAAATGGGTACTATGGTTTTGGACAAGGCTTGGGTGACGAGCAGTGGCTTTATGAAAAGCGGAAGTGAGGACCGAATATACCTGTTTGTGTTAGACATTTCTTTTCTCAGTGGTCGAACTTAGTATACCTATTACATGTACTTTTCTTGGAATTGAGACTGTTATTCAGCTATCATGAAATGTATTTGGTATTCTCGTATTTTGAGATAGGTACGTCAAAGACACTTACATGAAGTGTCAGCCAAGTCTAGCAGTAGCCACAAGGTCAAAAGTAAGGCGAAACGGCTTTCACCAAGATCGCCTTTATCGGGCTTTAGGCGAGTCGAGATAACATCGGGTTGGCATCTCCGACTCTGCAATAGGGTGTTATATGGGATTGGAATGTTTTGTAATGACACGCCGTGCTCTGTTTGCACTCCGCGTTTGTTGATGTCTCCTCAGCCTTTTCTCATTTCTTATTTGTTGGGTTGAAGATAGGCCGACGTCTTTTTCCCGCAGCGTAGCTGGTACGCTCTCCTGAATTTAGGTTCTTTCCATACAAGTAGGACATCTACCCTGAAAGCATGCGCCAATACGTGATGGACAGGGGTGTCACCACACATCCCCTGTGGCCGCGGTCTGTCACAGCTTATCGGGCCTCATTACGGATAATTACCTTTCTCAAAGAAAAGGCTCTTTCCAGCTTGAGCTTGGATAGGAGGGTTGGCGCAAAATGCACTCAACTGGAACGTAACCAGGCATGCAGCATGCGAAATGTTACCGAAGCCGTGCGGGGTTGGAAGCGGGGTGCGGGAGCCGGAGACCTGCAGACCCGCCTGCAGACCGACCTGCAGACCACTTGCGTCGGCACTAAACGGATCGAACGCATGTTCCGTTCGACCCTCACTACCCTTTTGAGACCGTGAGGGACTTGCGTCGCCGGCTTTCTCCTCGCCGTTCCTCGGAATGTCGGAGGTATCGGCGATTGAAGAGGCCTTATAAGCGCACAAGCCAATGACATCTTCACGATTTCCCATATCTTCATTCTCCTCGACTTTCTCCCTTCCCTTCCTCACGCTCCAGTAGACGGGTTGAGCGCAACTACTAATGTTGAACCTCACCAAGAACACTGTGAATCTTGCAGCAGCCCAACTCCAGCAGCGCTTGGCTGCTGCTGGAATGGCAACTGCTGCTCCTCGTATCGGTGATACCAAAGTCGAGATGGCCCCACTCGAGAAGGGAAACTACATCAACTACCAACGTATTGAGGATAACCTTGCTATTGTGCGAAAGAGGTAAATTAGTTGAGTTATGGTGGCTGTCGGTTTACAGGCGGCTAAGACAAGGACCTGGAACAATTTCATTCTAGACTTGACCGTCCTCTGACGCTCTCGGAGAAGATCCTCTACGGGCACTTGGATGATCCCGTAAACGAGGAGCTTATTCGCGGCAAGAGCTACATCAAGCTACGCCCAGATGTAAGGCGTTGTGTCGTCCTTATCGCAATTTTACTTCTGACCGCCATGTCCACCGATAGCGCGTTGCCTGCCAAGATGCTACCGCTCAGGTATGCCTCATCTTGTATGCCACTCTACTCGCATCGTTACTAATGCTATCGCGTTACAGATGGCCATTCTCCAGTTCATGTCCGCTGGCATGCCAACAACTGCCGTACCGACCACTGTCCACTGCGACCATCTAATCGAGGCACAAGTTGGCGGCAAGAAAGATTTGGCCCGCGCCATTGATATCAACAGGGAGGTCTACGACTTTTTGGCAACCGCAACTGCAAAGGTGCGTCTGACGTGTACTTATTTATGTCAAAGCGATGACACGCATTTTCTCACACGCTCCCACTCTATTGATAGTACGGCATTGGTTTCTGGAAACCTGGGTCTGGTATCATCCATCAGATCATCTTGGAGAACTATGCATTCCCTGGTGGGCTCATGATTGGCACGGACTCTCATACTCCGAACGCGGGTGGTCTTGGTATGATTGCTTGCGGTGTCGGTGGCGCTGACGCTGTTGATGTCATGGCCAACCTTCCCTGGGAGCTCAAGTGCCCCAAGGTCATTGGCGTGAATCTCACTGGCTCGATTAGCGGATGGACAACTCCCAAGGGTGAGTGTCGCGCCGTAACACAGTAACGTGACGTAGCTTCGTTTGCTTACTTCACCATCATTTCAGACGTGATTCTCAAGGTCGCTGGAATCCTCACGGTCAAGGGTGGTACTGGTGCCATCGTCGAATACACCGGTCCCGGAGTCAAATCGCTGTCCTGCACGGGTATGGCCACAATCTGTAACATGGGTGCTGAGATCGGAGCCACTACTTCGCTATTCCCCTTCAACAACCGGATGGAAGACTACCTCAAGACCACCAAGCGTGCCGAGATCGCCCAATACGCCAAGACCTTCCAGCACAACTTGAAAGCTGACGAGAACGCCGAGTATGACCAGATGATCGAGATTGTGCGTCTAATTCCCTTGTCACATGAAACTTTGCGAAGCGGATGCTGACCGTGTTTGCCATTAGAACTTGTCCGAGCTCGAGCCTCATATCAACGGTCCCTTCACGCCGGATCTCGCCACCCCAATCTCCAAGTTTGCTCAGGCGGTCAAGGAAAACGACTGGCCTGATGAGCTCAAGGTCTCCCTTATCGGCTCTTGCACCAACTCGTCATACGAGGACATGTCCCGCTCTGCTTCCATTGCTCGTCAGGCCTTGGACCACGGCCTCCAGGTTAAGTCTAAGTTCACCATCACACCCGGATCTGAACAAGTCAGGGCTACCATCGCTCGGGATGGTCAGATCGACGCGTTCGAGGAGGTCGGTGGGTTGGTTTTAGCCAACGCTTGTGGACCGTGTATTGGACAATGGGATCGCAAGGACGTCAAGAAGGGCGAGAAAAACTCGAGTGAGTTGTCTTACTGTGTAATCCGAGGAAGATTCGGATAAGGCGTATTGACGACACATATTTCAGTCATCACCTCGTACAACCGTAATTTTACTGGCCGCAATGACGCTAACCCCGCCACACATGCCTTCGTTGCCTCCCCCGACATCGTCACTGCCATGGCATTCGCCGGATCGCTCTCATTCAACCCTCTCACTGATACGCTCAAGGGATCTGATGGCAAGCCGTTCAAGTTCGATGACCCTACTGGCAAGGAGCTCCCTCCCAAGGGTTTCGACCCCGGACAGGATACTTTCCAAGCCCCTCCTCAGGATCGTGCCAGCGTCAACGTCATCGTCAACCCCGAGAGCGACCGATTACAGCTTTTGAAGCCTTTCAAGCCATGGGATGGAAAGGACCCCAAGGACCTCCCTGTTTTGATCAAGGTCTTGGGCAAGTGCAGTGAGTTTCGTTTCTCTTCCTCGTATCGCGATTTTACAAGTCTAACGTCTTTTCGCAGCGACTGACCATATCTCCGCTGGCGGCCCTTGGCTCAAGTACCGTGGACATCTCCAGAACATCTCCCGTAAGTACTTTCCATATTCACAACAAATATAGATTTTTTTTTCCTAACGTCCTGGATACAGAGAACTGCCTGATCGGTGCCATCAACATCGCCAACAAAGAGGCCAACAAAATCCAGAACCAGATCACTGGTGCATGGGGAGGTGTCCCTCAAGTTGCGGCCGAGTACCGCGAGAAGGGTATCAAGTGGGTTGTTATTGGTGAGTTCCCCAGCGGAGATCTTTCCAATCAGTTCACTCAATCGATATTGATCAATGCTTTCACACAGGTGATCACAACTATGGTGAGGGTTCCTCTCGTGAGCATGCCGCGCTCGAACCCCGCTTCCTTGGTGGTCTCGCAATCATCACCCGCTCCTTCGCTCGTATTCACGAGACCAACCTCAAGAAGCAGGGCATGCTCGCCTTGACGTTCGTCGATCCCGCCGATTACGATAAGGTTCAACCCGACGATAAGCTCGACATCCAAGGCCTTCAGACCTTCACGCCCGGCAAGAACCTCGTCCTCGTGGCCAAACATAAGGATGGGTCGAAAGACGAGATTGAGCTCGCCCACTCATTCAATGAGGGACAGATCGAATGGTTCAAGGCTGGTAGCGCGTTGAACTTGGTAAGTGGATATCGTAGGCCTCTGTCATGCGATAACTAATGTGTGCCAATGATTCGTAGATGGCTGCCAAGGCAAAAGGCAACTAAGCGTATGTTCTCTGCATGTAGATCGAAGTGAAGTGGGCATGGCCCCTGCGCCCACTTTGGACAACAACTGGCTGGCATTCTTCTCTCGAAATTCTCCATCCTTGTTTCGTGCCTCCTTTGTACTTATTAATGCTGTCCGGAGTCTTTGGACTCAAAATAATACCAAAAATGCGGATCGTTCACGATATCTAGACGTAAGCTTATCGTGTGGTAGTACTATCCATCGCTCATGCCGTGATGGAAGCGTATCCGAACCCCGACCCATCTAGTCCCCTTGCTACCAGCGAGAATTCGTTCGCTGCGTCGCACGTCAGTCTGATCGACCGCGACCTAGGTCAGTTACCGCAGAGTCAGTAATTGTACTAAACTGGGGAAACGATAAGATCGCATCAGCGCCTTACGTTGTTGCAACTTGTAGGAACTTGTCCTTGGCTGCCCTGGTGAGTTTGGGGTTTTCTAGCTGCGGCTAGCGGAACGAACGGATAAGCGTCAGTGTAAACAATTCATCAGCAGAGCCTTATGGGACGACGTACCGAGAATAGGACCTCCTTCATCCACACCCGGTGTTCCGGTATCTTGGAAATGAGTATAGCTAGTAAGTCAACCAAGTTCGGAATAGTTGTCCTCGGCGAAGCCCCCGCGATGCCAACCAAGATTGCTTGTGTCATTGTTGGTCCGTGCCTCTTTAGAATCTCCTTTGACTGCGGTGCGTGATCGGGTGACGCTGAAGAAACAGATCCAGCTTGAAGGTAAGACATAATACTTCACCTATTGGTATATCAAGAGGCTCGCCTAGTGTTTTCCGACAGAACGTGTGCTAAAGGGAGCGAAGTATTAGCCCAGGGGGGTTGGTTAGACCTTCGAGTGGGTGGGCCGATACTGACGAGGAACTTGGCTGCGTCAACCAGAGAATAACGTTCTGTTAGGGTCAAACCCGTGATACTGCACTGCATGATGCTATCCAGAAGCAGTGGGGGAAGGCTGAGGAAACTGGCGGGGAAAGTGGTGACAACCTATACAAAGTCTTCCCAACTAAGCATCAAAGTAGCTGTATGCGGCTAGCTCGATCGACGCACGGTCATCATGTAAGTGAACAATGAGCGAACAATATCTGGGTTCTGAGTGACGGGACACAAGCACTTCAGCGAGAACTATGGGAATCTCGAAGGTCATGACCCACAGTGTCCATCGCTCCGGGAGCTGACAGCACTCGTAAAGAGGACTCTACGAGAACTGTTGCGGCCTTGGCAGTTATATTTTGAGCGTCTTTCACAGCCAAATCGTTGGGTAATATCCGAATGGTAGAGAGTGTGAGAGGGTTGAGCTGTTGTGTGAGCATTTGCGCAAGACTGAGCCAGACGGCAGTCACTTGGCGCTGGGCTGCCACACAGATCAGCTCCAGAACAGGACCAGGTGGTAGGGACAGTAGTGTGTTTTCGCCTGGAAGGGATGTCATCGACTTGATTAATTCGCTCAGCGCCTGAAATGAAAGGCGTTGCGTTAATATATTCTAGAGTGCGAATAAGACGGAAGCCCAAACTCGCACCTCGCAGACCTCGGCATCGGCCGCCCAAATGTTTATTGCAATTCCTAGTACCCCAGTGATACGCGTTCGTAACTCTAACATGAGGGGGTTTGCTCGACCTATGTCCATCTCGCGGATGAGTTCGAGCTCTTCTTCATCAGAAATGCTCATCGCCACCAGCGGCGCCATATTGTTTGTGAGTCCTTTCGCACAACCGCTAAGAGCACGGAGTTGTGACACGCATGCACTTCGAGCTTCTTCCGGAGCCTATCGGATCAACGTTAGACAGAACGGCTGTGGTAACAAAGCATGCTTACAGTTGAAGCTTGGGCCAGAACGTCAGCGAGGGCAGTGACTAATGGGCTGACAATTCCCTAATAAAGGTTGAATGGCAAAGGTTAAGCACACTAACTACATCCATTCCACGGCCTTCAGATTACTCACGTATACATGTGCACTTGCGTCTTTGGGAGGAAGGGCTTGCACCACACTGCAAATTGCTTGAAGGACCTTCGTCTTCTCCGAATCCTAAAGTAACTGTTAGACCCTAGTTGTACGACTAACTTTTGGGCCATGTCCATCCACGTACCGGTATTGAATGCAAGTTAGCGTAAAGTGCACCAAAAGACTCGATCTGGCTGGATAGCGCCTTCCGGTTGTTCTCGCAAAGATCCCGAAGAGCTCTCGCAGCGTGCAAAGACAGCGCGGGCTCTGCAAACGCCCCGACGACGTAGTTCATCACGAGCATAAGTAAATCCGTCGTCTCCTGCGCGTGGAACCACGTCGCATATGCTCCTATTGATCAGTAGGGTCAAGATCAGAACTGCCTCCCTGGGTGGGTTATGCGTATGCAGAAGTAGGCACGAACCAATCAAGTTCAATATTGTCCAACGAATCCGATCTTTTCCCTCGGTCGGCAAGCGCCCGAGTATGGAGGAGCCAAAGACCGCAGCAAGGTATTCATTTGGCTGAAGTGAAATGGCTTCCTGGATAGCTTTGACCACATGAAGCACAGCTTCTACATTCTATGTCAGGGAATGATTTCGAGTTAGTCAGAATACGGAACGACGATCCAAACAACCCTGACCTCAAGCGTCCCGGGTTGGAGAGTCGGTGACGCAAGCAACGCGGCAGTTCCTGGGATGATAGCTTTGAAGAGATCATCCCGAAGAATGTAGTACCTGTAAAATAGCGATATGTCGATCGCAATGAAGATCCAGACAACAAAGAGCCATCGTACGTATTCAGAAGCGTATCTCCTAGGTCACGTCGAAAGCTGGAGAGAGATCAGCTCTCTAGATAGAACAGGTTACCCTCATTCAGTACCTACTTTTGGAACTTCTCTTTCTGATCTGCCAATGGATTTCCATTGTCAGCTTGCTATGCAGCTTGTAGTACATCTTACTGCTACCTTTGGCCCAATTTCCAATTCCCTCCTCTGTAGTAGGCCATCGAGACTTTCTGACAAGCGTCAGAACCATCTCCACAAGCACTGCTGTGATGGTCGCCCATCTTGCAGGTTCAGATTCCGGGCCAAATTCCGAGTCGAGGATGGCTTCACCAATGGAGAACCAAAAGCTTAGTGTCAACTGGGAAGTAATAAATCAGTGGCATTGGATTTTGACTCGAGTTGGAATCTCTTACCTCGCTTTCATCTTCATCGACTCCAAACCATCCCGGAAAGCCGGTATAACCAAGAATCACTCGGAGGAGCGTTTGCACGTTGGGATCGAGCATGTGATCTGCAATGTATATCGACGAGTGTTCCCCTAGAGCAAGAATGAGCTTGCAGAACGCATGTGAGATTTCATCTGCGGCGCCAGCTGCAATGGAAGTGTTTTGCATTTTTGTTTCTAGCCAATCCTGCTGGCTAGTACATTGATATGAAACATTGACTCACTGGCAAGACTCTCTTGGAGAATCATGGCTCCTTCTGAGGCGATCCATGCCAGTAAAGGTTCTGTCAGAACCTTTGCACCCCGGCCGGAAGATATAGAAGACTTGGTCATGATCTCCTCTAGAACGTCGCATGTCGCGATGAAGGTGTCGCGGTTACGCAAAAGATTGTTTAGTATGGGAACCAAGGATGTGAGTTCACTTCAAAAAGAGGGCTTTAATGTCATTCGACATGCATGTAAGAAATAACCGACACCCACTCGCCAGGGAGACCCCAATTAATCCACGCTTCCGTTGCTTTCAACCAAGCTAACCGTCCAGAGATAGGAACATCCGGCCGGACCTGTATGCGGGAGGTTAAGAGCTCCATAATTGCGGGTAAAGAGTCCCGTATGCTTGTTGTTAAGCGAGACCTGTGACGAGGTGAACGGTCTGGCGGATCGCTTCGGAAGTCAAGATCTCGTGCACAGGTTAACTTACTTGGATGCTGGGAGAAGATCTGCGGAACTATAGATGTCTGTAAGCTATTGGACGTGGACAAACATCTCCGCCTACCAGCATTGACTCACTTCACTTCTTCTATAGCGATGCAGAGAAAATCTGGGGCGCATTCGGGAGGCCCAGGAAGGAGAGCATTAAGAACATCTTTGATCCAATTCGGCCAGAGAGATGGTTGCGTCGGACAGAGTCGTAGTGCGAGGGCTGAGAGCTGAGGCAGGCGACGAAATGGATGATGTAGGTTTCAATAGCTATCGGCGATCTGTTTTCCAGTAAGACGACGCACAGAGACGTATAATTTGCGCATGACAACCCGAGAGGCCCCTCTAGATGCTGCGCGGGCGGTAAGGGTGACTAGCATATCGCGAAGGGCGTGGGCGTGGAGAGGTGGCCATTGCTCCCTGATCCGATCAGCCGTGCGACTCAGTTTTAGAATGACAGCCGAGTGACCCGTTGACCTACCAATCTCTAGAAATCTTGACCTGTGATGTATGGGCACCGAAGAATTGAATCTGAGGATCCTGTGTGTATCAAGAAGCGACATGAGACGTTGCTGAGCAAGCGCTGGGCGGGAGTTGGTTATGAGCAACGTACCGAGCTATCAGTAAAAGGGGCCACGAGACCCCAGGCTTCCGGTCGCTTTTGGAGCTCAAATAGGTCATGTTGGAGCACTTGAGATCTTTCCGGCGTTACTTGTGGCGAATACATTTCCTGTACGATCTGTCATAAGGAGCAATGCGTCAAGCACCGCCTACAACTACACAGACCGCTAAGATAAGGTGGATTCACAGCGGCAGCATGTTGAATGTCCGATTGAGAGAGCGATGCAAATGCTGGAAGGGTACTTTGTTGGGTAGAGTCGTCGGAGTCGAGCATGGTTAGCGGTGGTGGTGAAGCTTTGGTTTCGCGGTGATGGTCCCTCAGGTAGGTGAGAAGGATGGAGCCTCAAGCTGAAATATCACTCTCATATCAGTCAAAATATCCATGGGGGGAAATGGAAGGAGGGGAGCACACACACGAGACGGCGGTTGTAGCGGGGATGTGGAAACAATGTGATCTGTCGGACCTATCGGCCCAATCAAATCTTGTGAGTCTATTTCTGGCACTTTATTTAACACCATCGTTCTCTACGCAAAATGGCACGGGTGAAACGCAAGTATGTGTTTCTATTGATTTATGGTGAGTGGGCAGATCGCATGATAAACGCATCTTGAAGGGAGAGTCAAGAAGCTGCTAAAAGTTGACCATGAGATGCTATCGTGTCAACGCTGAGGTCACTATGACGTCCAAGGTACTTTTATACAGACAAAATGATACATTGTCGTGAACTAAGATACTAGGATGTAATACATAGCGAAAATAATGGAGAAGAATAAAATGTTCGTGGCAAAACTAACTGGAATGAACGCATGTCATCCTTCCATTCAGCAGTCTTCCGACTCCGCTTTGTGGTCCCTGACTCCTTTCAGCCTGATCTTCTCCTTGTAAATCGAATCAATGAACTCCATTGATATCGAGTTGTTGCATTCAGGAGGCTCAAGAACAACTCCATCCTCATCAATTAAGAGTTTATAAACGAGGGAAAGTTAGAAGGATTCAACAGGTTGAAGCCGCGACAGCTCACGTAGGCCAATCCGCATCATGGACACAGAGTACGTCACCTTCAATCAAAACATGTTCCAGGTACAGCACCCATTGGCTTGCGGTATAGTGGATATTGTCGGAACCACCCAGCTTGGGACCTCTGTGTTGAGATTGGAACAATCCCGAGTCTGTGTTGCCCATTGGGCTACACATCCAATTGTCCCCGGTGCTTAATGTTACCCTCCAAGGATTTCCCTAGAGAAGGGCAGACCTGGAGCTTCCCCTGACCTGCTCATAGACAATTGATATATGATTATCCCTTAGCAATGCCAGAGCATCAGGATTGCTGTTGAGTCAGGGATGTCCTGGGGTGATCTATGAATCCCTGTGGCTTTGGTTGTGGGAACCATATAGTAGCACCCTTTGCAAGGATCTTTTATTCATGTTGTCACAGGGTTATTCTCTGGTTGTTGCCTCCAGGCTACCAGCCCAACATTGTCACAATGTTGTCCAGGAGGCCTTCCCAACACTGAAGCTGCCAACCAATGCAATATTCCCAGCATTTTGAGTGAGATTTTGAACTTATAACTCAAAACAATCCAGCTACCACCCAACATACCCAGATTGCAACCCACCTGTTAAGGTATGTTGTTCTCCTTCATTGAGCATTGACATGTACTGATGCTAAATCAATATTGGCACTGCTTATAGTCCCTCAAGTCCTTGTTCTGTATTGATGGCAACCACCCATAATGTATTTCAATGTCAACTGCTACTTCTCCTCTAGCCTGTCTTCCTGTATATAAACTACCTATTAGTACCAAATCAATAAACTATTTTTTGATGCAGTCTCAAGGAACAGCAAGTGAAGAACACCATCTAAACCCTAGAAGAATATTGTGCCAGCCCTCTATCCAAGCTGGATCCCAGACCTTGTGGCAATGTTGGATCCCAGCTGTTGTGCTAAGACTGGTTCAACTACCCTGATACAAGGGTTTTGAATTGATGATACACCAACACTCCAAAGATTTCCCTTGTTCAACATTGAACCAAATGTTTCTATTACGTTTTGGTGCACCAACGTTCCCACAACATTGGGGACAAGTGGGCATGTACAGTGAATTTGGAACCAGCCAGAATTTGACAATTGCAGTGAATCACAAAGGGCGAATCCAGCATCCAATGCAGCCACCATACATGTCATTGTAGCTGTGGTGATATTGGGGAGTGTTAGTTGTGTTGTTGTTGGGAAATTGGCAGCCAGGGATGGATGGTCTGAAACAGTTTGAGGCAAGCTGTCATATTGTATTTGCCCTCATCGCCTACATTTGCCCTATGCGACTTCACACCAAGCAAATGCCCATTGGTTTACATTCAA
>WSUE01000324.1:0-37858 GCA_019633535.1 Tulasnella sp. JGI-2019a
GGGTAGAATGAACAAACATAACAAATGTTGACTTGGGGACTTGGCATGCTTTGCAAGGTTGAATGTAAACCAATGGGCATTTGCTGGGTGTGGAGTCGCATAGGGCAAATATAGGCGATGAGGGCAAATACAATATGACAGGGTGGAATGGAGAACTGAGACTGGCTCAGGTTCCCTTCCTTATATACCCTAGGTCTATGCAGTTATTCCCAGGCTGCAGTTGCAGCTTCTATAACTGCAGCTTCTACTTCTACTATGGTTCCTAGCTGTGCCTTCTGCTGTGAGCTGCGGTTGCTGTTTCTATCTATAAATAACTACTGTGGCTTCCAACTGAGTCATGCAATGAGTCAGTCTGGCTTCTGATTGCTAAATGTAAGTGCTGCATACTATGGAGCTTTTAATAATAGATGTTATGGCTTCAAATGGCATCATTGATAATTCTTAGAACATTAAGTCTGTTAACTTCAGTAGTTCCAATGTCGCCAGTTCCTGAGTCAGGTCCCTGTCTACAGGGACCTCGATAAGATCACATGAAAGACTGAAATGAGTGGTTGTCAGCAACAAACCATGACAGTAGACAATGGGAGTTGTGAATATGTCATGTGTGAAATTCCTGTCATCTTGACTGAAATTCCTGCTGAGAGTAGGATGTTGGGGAATGCCATTATGATGTGATTGATGTGCTGTTCAGTTCTGGCATCATATAGGGCAAACGGTATGGTGTCGGCAGGGTAGGAGATCAAGATTCTTGGACTGAAGGTGCTGTTGGACAGGCTAGGACCTTGATCTCCTTTAGTTGAAATTCAGATGCGACGGGAGAGCTCCTGTGAGTACAAATTTATTAGCGATATTTAATTATTGCCTGCTGACTAGACTTACCCGTTAAGGGATGCCTGTCAATAACGACGGCGAACACCTTATCCCTAAGGATCTTCTCTAGCGTCGTCGCATTCCTGTTGTGTAGGGTAAACAATAGCTTTGGTGCGAGTCTCTGAGCTATCGTGTACTTAAGCTTTGGCCACGTCATTTGAATCGTGCCGAAGATGACGAGTTGCATTCGGTGGTTCTCCATGTTGTAAAATGGAGATATAAAACGAGATACAAGTTGTCTGCCATACCTTGAATGACGAATGCATGAAATCGCCCGTGAGAGTGTTTGTGGAACTTGGAGGATTTTGACTTCTTCGATGACCTTCCTGAGGGCGCCCACGATATCGTCGGTGAAGTTGTCGACGGTAGGCCACAGAGACACAACTACGTTCACGGGAGTGTAGAGATTTTGAGTGCCAACCAAGCCAAAGTGCTACTTGAACTTGTCTAGGCAGCCCTTGTAAGTGGCTTGAGAGAGTGAGGTCGACGTAAGAATGAGTAGTGGAGGTGGAGGACCGGATATTGGGTTAGTGTTTACGATAAGAAGTCTCCCGGGGATCCTCTGGTCCGAGATTGCTGGCTTTAGCAAGGTCAGTATTGAGGACATCTTCGTCAATGCTAATGGTGAAACAAAAAATTGACTGCGAAAGCATCGACAGAGAGATCGGAGCCCATCTTCTTAAGGAGAGTCCTTGCAGTCTTGTCGGAAAACTGGCGGTGGCAGTGATAGTAGTGGGTTCCGGATCTTTTACGTTCGTTCGGATCGACACAGGATAAGCAGTACATTCCTCAAGCACCATCAGCATGGAGAACGAGGCTTAGGCCTTGCTTTCGGTACTGCAACATGGAAATGGTCAGCGCCCGTCGTGTAGAGTTTAAGGAATAGAGAATATTACTTTTTCTCGGAGCTCCATGATACGCTTCAGGGAATCGCAAGCGCCGTGATCGGTAGACCCAATGATGGCAACGACCCTATAAACTACTCATTTATTCTTCACGCAGACCCCAAGATGGGTTTTCCAAGCTTTTGATCTTGTCATCCGCTTTTGTATTGCGTGCGGAGTTGTCAACATCCATGGCGATGATGTTATCGGAACCGATTTTAGTGACGGCTGTAAAGGAGAGGTACCACAGATGAGCCGCGTATTGTCGAAAGGAAGTTATCGAGAATTTGTACCTGGCAGCTTTTGGCCAGGAATAATGCATCGTAGCGCTTGTGAAGTACGTCATAGGTTTGATACTGAATCCTGCTCTGATAAAATCCTTCCCTATGGTCTGAAGTAGGTAGGATTTTATTGTCTTCTCGAAAAACGAAGTGGTGATATCATAGCGGATAAGCGAGTGGGAATGTCGAGGACATTGAACAGAGTGATGTTCGAGGGTTCCCCACATGTCGAAGTCCTTGAGAAGTTTGGTTGCGGTATTTTTCCTGCAAGGTGGGACCTTGAACATATTAGCAATGAAAGCGAGTTTCTTTCCATGGTTATCCTCAACAAGAGATGGATAGAACTTGAGGTTCCGGGTCAACAACATGGAAAGCGGTCACACTCAACGAATTGATAGTTGAGTGACCCGACATCCCTGCCCCACATAGACTCGGGATTGGCAACTGAGCCACCGCGGGCAATATTCCCCCAACCGTAAGGGTTGATATCGACGTTCTCCGTAGAGAATTCCAACAAGTTTGCAAAGCTATTGCCCCGACAATAATCTCGATGGAGGTTGATAAGGGAGAGGCTTTGGCGGCGACATTGTTTGGATTGACTAAGAAAGATGACCGTTAGTTCAAAGATTGGACGCTAGCTATGATGTGACTTGGACGTCATGGCCATCAGGTAGGCTGTGAAGTATCCATAACGATGTGCCCATTGTAACGAGAGTTCCAGAAAGGGACTGAGAATTTGCCAAGCTGCGGCCTCATATTGTTGATAATACCCTTGATGTTCGCAGAGGATTCCGTGGTTCGTCAGGGATAGAAGAGGGGCGAAGAGGAATGCGCGACGTACCTTGAAAAGTGGTAGTGCTTTGCATTTTCAACGTGATTGTGGGAGCATTATTTGGGAAGTAATCGGTCCTCGTATCGGCTTGGTGTCTCAGAATGAGCGAAAACATGGAGTTTTGCGTATCGGTGATTTCTCCACGAGGACCGATGAACTATGCGTCTACGGCGTTATAGCATTCCAGATCAGCAAACACGGATAGCCGATTCAATTAGGTAGAAGAGGGAAGGCCACCTAAGGGACATCACACGTTGCGCAACAACAGCATTTATGCGGCCCAGAGTAGCCCTGACGCCATCGGACGCTACGATATGGTTGGTGACCCCGAAAGTCTATTTGAACTATCTGGTGGGCACAGCTTCGGAAGAACCTAGCTCTAGGGCATCGCTTAGAAGGACTCGAACATGGCAAATGGCCAAGAGCCTGGATGCAAATACCAGCATCATTCTGTAGAATGTAGAATGGGGTCAGAAATATATCAGCTTATTTATTGATGAATAATACGAACGAATGAGACAGTATGGACTTTTGAGGCGAATGATGCTGGTTGATACATGGTATCCTGAGTATGGAGAAGCCGGTATAAATCAATAAACATTGGACGAAAGTTTTAGCACTGGGCTCATCTTCCCTTTACTACCACGCTTGATGATGGGTAAATCTGGAGCAAGAGCCGATCCATTTGGGATATAGGGGTAGGTGAGACTCTTGCGTTAAAGGTGGCGCTTCATCTGCGCGTGCGTATTAAGGGAAAACATCATTGCCAAATTTGGTGTACCTCCGAAATGCGGCTTTATCTGACGAAAAACCTATGCCATGATGACAACGTCAAATATTCGGGCCCTCATCCTATAAGAAAGACTATCACGGAGCAGGAAGTTAGAATAGGAAGTCGGGGTTGTGCTGTCATCGAATTACGGAGTTGTGCGGAGTTCCACTTCTAAATCAGCAATATTAATGGGTTGCGGATTCGGAGATGGTATTGCTACCTCCTGAGCTTCTCGGGTTGCTATTGTATCGGATAAAATGTAACGCGTCCTCTCGCCCCCTCGTTTCAATAAAAAATCTAGTCTCCTTGCGCCGGACCGCTAGGTTGTTGACCATCGTGGGGAAGCCTCATACCGATCAGAACCACCCGTTTTGCCCGAGGTACGAGGCCACTGCAAAATTTCTGCTCCAGAAATCTGACAGAGACCCTTAAAGATTCGGGGGTGGCCGCTGGAGTCAACCACTGTGGTGTAACTGCGCTATGGAAACATGCTTGGCGGTGTCACAGGTAACCGGATCACGGAGTAACTGGTTACTATCAGGGTGTTCACACATATCAACAATAAAAAGATTTAAGCCAAGTCATTGGAGTATCGCGCGCGTGTGTGAGAGAGGCGAGGGAGGCGAGGAATGTAAGTGTTGTTCTTGGGCAGAATGAGATGGGAAAATGCCACGGTCCAAAATACTTCCAAAATGCTGCACGCACGACGATGATTACCCCAACGCTCGCTCAGTGTCGTTCGATTGTTGAAGGGAAGAATGTGAACACTACACACCATAATCTCATAGTAGGTGATTTCCTGTGGCCGGTAGACGTTCAATGACTCTTTCTAAATAACTTTAGCTCATCCGATATTATAGATGCTCCCCTTACAAACTGTCGTATTGAGTCGATCGTACACATAAACGATTATAGGTTCAAGGACGTGGAGACAACGACGGTACTACTCTGATTATAATTCTCCTCAGGCAAGCAGGTATCGCCATCGCTTGAGAGTGCTCGCTTGATCTTGTTACAATGTGCCCCCCTAAAACGACGCGAGAAGCGCACACCCCTGCACGTTCGCTTATTCGACGCACGCGGTCTTTAAATGGTATCTTGCGACGGGTAAGGACTCGCCATACCCAATATCGATGCTCATACTCTATTCCCTTCTCCTCCTTGTCCATTTTTCTTTGCATTCGGCCCTCCCCATCAATACGCTCAGGTAAGTAATACTGAACGGCAATAATGAATAACCCTCGGCGAAAGAGGTAACACGAGCAGATAAGTGTTGTTCACTTGCTCACATATCTGGGTGCACTTAGTGCACGTGTTAAACGTGTTGTTACTCTTCAAGAAGATGGTGGCCGCGGCAATTTTGCCCACATCATGAGCGACAAGGAAGGCTTTGCTTCTAATTCCACCAATGAACACGACGAGTCAATAGCTGTGGTAGATTTTACCGAAAGCGGAACTCCAGAAAATGATGAGGGTACCAACGGATCGAGATTTCCTGTCTCTCTCAACAATGACGAGGATAGATCCGTCATAGTTCCCCTTCGTGAAAAAGGTCAGATTAGCTTTCGCCAAAGAGTTCTTGAATCCAAATCTGATTGGTTCGGCTTTCCTTTCTCTTAGCGACCGCATCCGAATTTCTCGACACTGATGAAAACGAGAGTATGCCGCTCACCTCTAGGCAGACACTTTCCCATCCTAAATCTCACATCCCCCCCGCTCACAAGTTGAAGTCAATTTGGGTCCCCTCACCCTATAATAGCCGCATTTTCGAGGCCGGCTCAGATCTCACTGCAATTGAAGGAAAGACGAACGAAGAGATCGCCGTTTCACCGAATGGAAGGTTATTAAAACCCATACCGAGTACGTCACCAGGCAACTCGACAGCTAAAGAACCTTTGGGTGCAATTACATTACTTATAAGAACTATATGCATTCATCTGTAGGAGCCGGTCACTCAGCAGATGCTTCGGAATATACCAAGCTCTATCATCCTCAGGCTCTGGGACACCGAATTCGACCGTCGACGTGGGCTCCATATCGAAAGAGCAAGTTCCAGGCAATATCATCTGACGTCAAAAAGTATAAAAGCAACTCGAGCGACATTCTGCGATTACTCCAACGGGAGGTGACAGCAAGCCTAGATTGGACCCCAGACAGAGAAGGGGATGACAATAGCGAAGGGGAATCCAACGCGGAAAGCCTATTGGATGAGTTAGACACCGAGTACTAGGATTCCGACTCTGGCTCTGAGGAGGGCAGACCGTACTCAAGCGACTCGAGCGACTCGGAGATACAATGTACGTTTTTACCCCCCCCCCCCCCCCCCAACTTCCAACATCGCTATCCGTTAGTTTCCTGTGGTGCTCATATAAACTCGTCGCTTCACTCAGATTTTTAAGCTTCAATAGACGAGGCGGGACATCTGCGACAATCATGCCAAGAATAAGAGAAGCCTGAATAACGTTCCGACTGATTAAGGATCCTAGTTTATTATATTTGTCGTGGGAGCACCAGATCGTGTGGTGACCATAGACCAGTATTGTCTCAAGTACTCCAACCTCATACCAAGATTACAATGTGTACATGCATATGTGTCAGCGGTGCACAGATTGAGGCGTGCATCAAGCCAAGAGGGTAAGCAAGTACTACTCCGAATGGCCTCGCCGATAATTTCCTTTTGATGATAATGGTGGTGTATTCGCTATTTCTCTTACGATGCTGATGTATTAGCGGCTCAACGGAGTAGGTTACAGCCTGTAAGTGGAGAGCAACTAGCAAGTGTCCCTTCACTCGCGAAAATCAGTGGACCGCCAGTTAATAACCTCTCCCACACCATCGCTGTAGCAGGTATGTCATTTCTAACAAGATTCGAAGCCAAAGGCCCAAGAAAATCCCGACCCTATTGGGTATTTCGTCAAGAAATAAAGAAAGAGTTGTAGGAATAAGCAGAGCTGCTCAGCCGTTTCTCGAACTCGGAGTCTGCCCACCGACCTCTCTGCGAGCTCGAGGTTGTAACCGTACCTTCAAAGCCATACGCCCGGAAACGACTGGCTCGCGACTCGCGACTGATAGGCGAACGCCCAGCCATATAGAGCTGTATGGATCCGCCCTTGATTACTATGACCACAACATGTCACCGCTCGTGTAGCGAGTAAGTAAGAGAAAATCATCCATTGTATATCATACCTAATACTTCGGTCGTCTGACCTTTTAACTTTGCTCTCCATTCACTCCAATTCCTCCTTCGACTCCAGCCCTCCGCGCGAGCCGCTTAGAATGAGCTCAGTGGTGCTTCAGAGGGAGGAGTTGGATCCCAAGTTCAACTACATGATAGATAACTCAAGCAGCGGTGATTCGGGGCACTCGAGCCCTAGATGGTTACAAGCAGAATATTGAATTCTTAGCCAAGGCCGAATGGAGAATAACAAGCATGAAGGAACTTCGCGCTCTTCGCGTCCGAATAACTGGCGCCTCCACTTTAACTTCCGCTTAGTTGACCCAGACCGGCAAAGAAGCAAACAAGCTCGTAGCCGAGACGGCAGAATTCTGACGAAGCGGAAATAACCTTTCATCTGTAAACGAAAGATGATAAAAATCCAGACACGAACCATCGACCCCTGCAAACCATCCGTCCCCTGACCATTCCACAGTTGATTCCAGTTACAATTCACACTCCCCTTGGTCGTATCCCTTGCTAAGTTATATAGCGCATCCACATTATGCTGCAAGAACTCATACAGATTGCATGCAGCATCAACCTGAGCCTGAATGGTAGTGGCCTTGTTGGCATTAGCGATGTTGTAGAGGACATTGTAGTAGTCCATAAGATATTGCATAGCGACCTGATGGAATTGAGAACAATCACCATCACATCCACCACAATTGTTAGCCAGGATTTGGACAGATGCGCCATTAACGGTGACCGTCTGAGCGGAGCTGAGGAGGTAAGACGTGAAGAGCGCAGCGTCAGTGAGGTAAGAGGCTGTACCGGTGGCGAGGTAAAGGTGAACGGCGGCTCCGATACCTGTTTCGACATATGGACAACCCGTACATATAAGTTTTCCTGGAGTAACTAAATATGGAGGATCGAACGCACCGAGGCCGTTGTTGTAATCGAAGCCCCACCATGTCAATGCTCCAGCCGTGTCCTCGTGATCAACAATCTGGCCATTGGCCCTATTTGTGAACGGGGTGGACGTCCAGAAAGAGTAATGAGATTGCGCGTATGAGAGATATTGGGCCTTAGTATATTCTGTAGATGCACCGGTCTCTCCGAGCTTCAGCGCAGCTACCGTGATACCCAGTTGCGCCGCCGTCGCCTTGCTGGTATGAGCCGTGTCCCACCATACACCGCCCTTGTATGAGCCACAGCAAGTAGTGTCGTCCGACAGCTTCACCTAAAATAGAGAAACGTCGGAAGGGTTTAGTTTTACATTTAGAAATACAATTTACGGGGTCAGCATACCTGGTCAAAGAGCGTCTGAGCCATGGTAACATATGTCGCTGAGCTGGTATGATTGTATAGCTTGGTCAAGCCATGGATCATCCTAACACACCAATGTCGAATATCAGGATGGGATGGGAGAGCTAAGGTAACTGAGGAACCTCACCAGGACATGTCATCGTTATAACCATTTTCCAGGTTCGCATTCGCCTCTCCACTCAGCGTTTTTTGGGTATTCACAATATCTTGAACAGTCGCGACGACAGTCGCCGCGCCCCACCCGAGACCACCGATCCCATGAGCATTATGGAACGTGGCGTAGTCGAGGAGGGCCTGTATCGCAATAGCAGTGTTCCAGTAGTTAGAATAGGTGCCCGTCGATCCATAGCTAGCATAGAGATATCGCCCGGAGGTGGAGTAGTAGTAGTTGATATAGGTGGTGAAAACGGTTTCGGCGATATTTGCGTAGGTTGGTGAGCCTAGCGTGCTTGCAGTAGTTGAGGAGGAGGTTTTGAGGGCGGCTAGCCGGGATGCGCTAGCCAACGAGCACACAGGTGTGACTGCGAGCACGGTGCCAATGGAGGATCCCAAGACAACGAGGGATGTGGAGAGGATGGGTATTCGAACCATTACAAAATTAGGGGTTTAGTTGGAGGGATGGAGAGGGGATGTATTAGGAGGGAGCGGCAGATAACAGCATCCAAAGAGCACAGGATTTATACGTCCACCAGAAGACCGAGTGTCGAAACGGCCATATATTCACGAGAAGGATGCTTCCTCAGCTAAGACACTTTTGTGAGACTGGTACTCCATCCGCGCGTTATCGATTGAGGCGAATTGTATCACTATATTTAGGCGTATACACTGGACCAACTCGGTCATTTTAAGGAAGTCAGTCTTCGGAATCTAACGTGCCGAGCTGGCATCGAGAAGGCGGTGCCACCATCTCACCGCAGTTGGATCGGTTACTGGAACAACGACGGGGCTGTGTTTCTGGCGCAGTGGAAGATTGGAGGGAGTGGATTGACGTGGCGAAGCAGTTGGCATGGAATCGGTTGACAAGTTCTCGCACGGTGCAGACTGTGTCGCCGTTTGGTGAACGACACATCCAGTGCGAGCGACACGACCCTTCCTGCGCTCGCCTGACGATTTGAGCTCGCTCATCCATGCCGAAACCCTCGACTGGCTAGAAATTTTGGGTGGGCCAATGGGATTTTTGTGCAGGTGTATCTCCCGTACTTAGATAAAATCACGCACAGGTTACACCAGGTCGAGAGTATGCCAATTGGACTGATCTCATTGATCCATTCACTAATTGAGCAGGTTGAGAGGTGATGTGCGATCAACTACCTATTATACGACACACAGCTATACACACATCGCTGCCAATGCAAGTTGATCGCCACACTACGGAGCGAGCAAGGGCCACAAGGGCCACCAGTATATAATACGAAAACAGGAAGGCGGGAGTAAGTACGATACAGTGGTTGTTGAGAGCCTTATAATGGTGCGGTGCGAACACAATGCAGGTGATGGGAGGGATTGAGTGGGCGGCCAGTGGTGGTTGAGAGTAAGGACAAAAAGCTGGGTTGAGCCAGGTAAGAAAGAGATGAAGAAAATTGAGCGTTTTTGAGCGTTTCTAGAGAGGACGGGTTGTAGGCGGGCTAATTCGTGTTTGTCATGAAATGAGTTACTTGACTGAGGACCAAGGGGATTTGTTTAAGTAGCCTTCTTCTTCGACTCTGATGCTCGCTTGGAGTAGATCATGCTTGTGAACGGGCTGGAAAGCATAATATGAGCAGCGAGTGGGGGGAGATGAAAAGAAAAGCTACATACCCTTCGTACGTAAGCGCAACGGCGTATACGATGTATACGAATTGAGAGATTATCAGACCGGCAGGGGCGCGAGACCTTCCATATTATATTTCGAGGCAAATCCCAGGTGAGCGTCGATTGGGAACAGATGAAATGGAGGTCACATACCAGAGTGCATGAGCGAAGAAACACAGCGTAGATCCATTATACATCGGGTTCTCCATGATGTTGAAGGGGAAACCAGTAACTCTATGGTCCATCAAAATACCAAAGTAGTCACCTAGGTACGTCCCTACGGCGCATGGACGTAATGAACATTAGAGCGGCGTGAATAAGAAGGTACGAAAGAACAGACGCACCAGTGATTCCTAATGCCCAAGTTGACGTGAAGACGAGGAGTTGGCCGACACCAAAGAGAACGTACGCCAACGGTTTGGCGTATTCATATGGGATGATGTCGAACTTGGGTTGGTTCTCCAGCGCTTGGTGGTATCTTCGAGAAGTAGTTGTATAGTAAGTGGTGCGTTCGTCAATTGAACGTAAGTGCGCGTATACGTACAAGTAGTCTCTGAGGATACCAAGCAAGAAGATCGTTATCGCAAGGAGGTAACATCCAAGGTATCGTCGACCGCCGAGGAGCTTGGTGATTGACTTCTCGTGATATTCTATGCAATTTCAGATGGTCAAACGACTGCATAGGGTGTCCTGACGCGATAGTCACCACTCACCATTCTGAGCGACGTAATTCCAAAAGGTCGGATTGAACACGATAGAGGCGAGCGAGAGCTTGAGAGAAGGTTGGTCAATATCGATGAGCCATTTGAATTCCTGAAGACCCTCGTTAAGTGCGTCCATTAGTGAGAGGAGGGGGATGAGGAGGTAGAGGTACAGATGGAAATGAATTCCAATTCGCGCCGGCCCGATGGTCCTGATTCAAACGGAGATCACCAAATCGCCGTTGCCCTATGTTTCTGCCCTCTACCAACCATCTCCTCAAAAGCGCCAGGACTTGAAAGGACTGGCTCTGCATGGACACAGGTGAATCAGCCACAAATACGATGATACGCACTACAGAACATCGATTTCAAGTGCCCGAACTACTGCACCTTGTCTTCACTTTCCTCCCACCAAGGTCACTCGCGGCTGCATCTCGGGTCTCTCATCTGTGGTTCTCAATATCTCTAGAGCATCTTTGGAAATCTATCGCTATAACGGATTGTCTTAATCTTGTTGCGTCGGGAAGACACCTTCTCCGCGTCACCACCAGTCAGGTCAGAAGTCCTGTGAGTACTCTCGATTCACGAGTGGACTATTTTGGCCCTGCGGGCCGCTGAGTAGCTGTCGTTTGGATTGCATCGTAGCGTGATGGACTGCTTTGGGGCGTTCTGCGTACGGAGATTATCTCCGGATACCCCAGTATACGACGTTGTTCCGGCCGAAATCTCAAGGATTCGCCAGCAGACGTCTCCCAGATAAACGATTTGAGCAGAACCCGTGCTTCTCCTGGTTTTCAAATTAGTTCTGCATTTTCTCATTCGTCATGAAGCCACATTGATATGTTGATATCACAGGGGTTTCCATGAGCAAGTGGGCCGAAGGCCGTATATCCCTTCCCGTAATGTGATCCTGTTTTTTCAGGCCAGAGTATTGCTTTAACCCGTAATGGGCCCTGGGCTAGCATACGGCTGCGCATCCAGATCTTATTCCTACTTTTGTCAAGCCACATCATGAAAATGCCTAACTCCTATTCTCCTCCCTAGAAAGATTACGAGCTCAAACTCACAACTGCCGAGGCAATCCGGCTCAGCACCTTCGCTAGATGTATCATCACCTTGGAGTACCCTTATAGTTTACATACCGCCGGCTTCAACAACCCAAGTTTGGCTCACACACCTTATTATCTCTTTGGCCAACTCATCGACCGTTACTATCAATGCGTTGTTCAGTTCCCTCATTTGTTCGGTCATTCTGTGATTACATCCCCTTCTTCCATCACCTTGCGCACTCTGTTCCCTCGACTGCGCAACCTTCGCGGTACATCCGCTGCTACCTTCTTCGTCCAATCCCGAGACCAATACCCCCCTGGCTGGGCGAGTTTCACTGTGCCTCTCAGTTTCAATCCCCTCCAGAGCGTTCTCCAACCGCTCTGCGTGATCTACGACAGTCGTGCGACAGCAATACCACGTATCCTCAGCTCGTCTTCTAGTCTCACACTCGACTCCCTGTCGCTTGAACCGAAGGCGTTCCTCGATCTGCGGAGGAATCACGTGCTGGAATATTTAGACGTGACGAAGAAGCGGGATTGGGTGGTTAGAGATGATTGGACACAGGTCGCGCATCAAGCTGGGTGGTCGGCAGCAGAGATTGCTGAATCAGAGGAGAATAAGGGGAAACCTCCATTGAAGCACCTCTCGTTGACGATGTATCACGTACATCACTTCTTCGCAACGCTGGTTGGACCAGATATGTTTGGGGAGGTACTGCCACACTTGCGGACTTTGAGGTTGAAGAATCTAAAGGACGACAGCGTTGCCGCAGAGTTGCCTGCCATCTCCACTTCGTCAGAGGGGGATTCTAGATTTGTGTCTGAATCCGACTCGGGCAGTTCAGGCAGGTCCAACGAGACATCCACATCATCGTCAGCATCGGCATTTGGTGGCGGGCCAAGGACGGTATGGCCTCGAATTACGCGTCGCACCATCAGGAGCGAAGATTGCGAGAGTGATAGGATGGAGGATCCTGATGATGAGCCAACACCGCCTGGGGGTTATGTAATCGGTACCACCTCACGTCGCATCAATAGCACCTCAGGAACGGTCCCGCTCACAGCTACTGCCCTCCAACAACTCGAAGGTCCTATATTAACTGAAACTATCGCCGAGGAAGCGGGGCACCAGAGTTCGGAGGACCTCGATCTCACTGAAGCCGAAGAAAAAGGAAAGAGGACGGCATCTGGAGAAGACAGCGACATTGTAACAAGTTATCATCACCGTCGAGGCACCTCATATGCAACCGCATTAGACGACTTTTCTGGACTTCAAAACCTCCGAAATCCAACAACGACCGACGTGAGCGACGCTTCCGAACTCGAATCGGGTTTCAAAGATCTAGCTCAGACGCCAACTTCTGTCAGAGTGGGACCTAGCAAGGGCGTCAATAATCGTCTCCGATTCCTAAATATTTCATCACCAAGCTCATCCTCAGGACCATCCTCCCCTGCAGCAATGCACTCCGAAGACGAGGACGAAGACGAGGACGATCAACCAGACAATATATTCCCAAACATTTGGGACACCGATATATTCAATGGGGACGACTCAGAACTCTCTACGGATGATGACGATGATAACGGTAATGGGCTAGATGAGATGGAATTCACAGGTCTTCCGCTCGCTCCTTCCCCAACTCCAGTCCCACCACCCACCCGTTCTTTCTTGGAGCTCATTGCAACTAGTTGTCCGAACCTGGAGGTGCTGAGTCTAAGCGGGAATGGGTGGGATTTTTCTGTGCTTCTCCTCCACTCCGACCCCACAGGTGGTGATGAGGGCGACGAGGGCGAAGAACAATTATCGAAGATCGAGTTGGGAGTTGACTTTCGTGGGACTTTGGATGCAGAGGAGCGGACAGATATTTTGGTTGATGGGATTGATAGAGCGTTGAAACAGTGGAAGAAAGGGAAAGGGAAGAGTAGGACGAATGATGAGGGGGGGATGGAGAAACGTCGCCGCCGGAGGCGTTGGGCGTGATCTTGACGTGACAATCGATCGTGGTAGCAGGATTATGCCCGGAATTGGATTGTTTATGGCGCGCCGAGGTTTACGGAGTAGGGATAACCGCCACCAGAGCCAAGTGGTCGACCCGAAAATGGTGTGCTGATGCTTACGGGGTAAGGATAGCCGCTGCCAGAGCCAAGTGGTCGACCCGGAAGGCGCCTTTGAAACTTAAACTCAGTTGCCACAGTCGTCCCGGGACGCTTGTCTTCTTAGAACACGAGAATGTTCCGGGACTGTCATTGCCCACCTATGGTGAAGAATAAAGCAACTGCCAACTCAACGCGGCACATGCGTAAGCTCGTGAGAGGTTGTGCTGGATTCTTTGAAGGGCCACGTCCGTCGGCATGTCCGTCGGCGCGTGTGTGCACGAAGCTTGCTCTTGGCGCATGATCAGTGCAGTTTCTCCGCTTCTTTGCTGCGTCCTCCAAACCTTCCGGACCGCTCAGATGCGTCTTCACTTCTTGGCCCTTGAAATTTAGGTATCCACGGGCTGGACTTCGGTAGATCATGTCATTTATCATAATTTCTGGGTATAAGGAGATCGCACTCAACGAGAAATCCACTTTGTCTCTCTACCCCCTACATCGTATTCTTTCCCAGATGAAATCTCTTGGCATCGGCGCTATCTCGGCTCTCATCTTTGCTCGGCCGATACTGGCTGGGACTCGTATCTGGGTACGTCAAGTTGGATCGGATCACCGTCGAGTACTTATTTAGCGCGTGTTCACAGTCGGTCTGGGTCAACGGTGTCGATTCTGGAACTGGTTTTGGTATTCGTCAAGAGATCCACAACGGATATTGTCCTGATTTCATCCCACGGGTTGGCGGAGGCACGTTTTCAATCGACTGGAGCGAATGAATCCTTCCTTACCCTTTTCATACTTCGGTTATAGGAATTTCTACGTGGCCCTTCAAAGTAATAATTTCGTCCCTTGAAAATGTAATAGTATATGCAACTGATAGTTTTCGCTTCCCACTGTTTCGTCAACCAAAGGACGTATCGAGCATCGACTATCGCTGCCACGTCTTGGGTGACGTACAGAACCCGAACACAATCAACGTTTCCCCCGGAGATGTCCTAACGTACGTTTTATCACACCTTTTGCTCTGAAGTCCCCTCATTAACGTTTCTTGCCCTAGTTTCGAATGGTTAGCTGCTCCCTCACCCTCTTGGATATTTAGCGTTATTGAGCTCACCTGCTCCTTTGTAGGCATGACAATAATCGCACAGCCTCCGACGATATCCTCGCCCCATCAACTGACGCTGGCCCGTGCCTTGTCTATCTCTCTCCTGACCCTCCGGCTGCGAAGAGTTGGGTCAAGATCTTCCAAGAGACTGATGGTAGTGGTTCGTGGTGCTCAACCGGGAACGTTGCTGCTCATGGAGGAAAGTTGAATGTACAACTGCCCGCCGGATTGGCCGCTGGGAAGTGAGGGCCTTCATGACCTGTTCGACCTTTTCAATGCCCACGGAAATTAATTTTTCTGAGTGGTATACAGATACCTCATCCGCCCGGAGATCATTGGGCTTTCGGGAAGGACGGTACGATCTTCACCTCCATTAGTTGATTTGAATTGTCGGCTGACTTTGGGATATGCTGCTAGGTTCCTTCAACTGGGTGAGAGGCTCCGCAGCTCTGCATATCTGAACAACAGAATGAAACAAAACTATTGCACTGGCAGCCCGGATCTCTATTTCGAGTGCATCCAGCTCAACGTCCTGGGAACGGGCTCCGTCGCTTTACCCACCGGTATCTCAATCCCAGGCGACATCGCGTGCGTGGCTTTAGGTCAAAAGAGTTGCACTATGTGACAGCTACTAACCCATTTCCTCCCTACCCAGGCCCAATGACCCTGGCCTCT
The DNA here is from genome assembly GCA_019633535.1 of Tulasnella sp. JGI-2019a. Taxonomy (NCBI): domain Eukaryota; kingdom Fungi; phylum Basidiomycota; class Agaricomycetes; order Cantharellales; family Tulasnellaceae; species Tulasnella sp. JGI-2019a. The sequence continues at coordinate 15,535 of WSUE01000324.1, forward strand.
TATACAACGTCAGTATTGTTGTATTGCTCACTGTCTCTCATAACTCACGCTGACTGACTTCTCGGTTACATCTGAAGTTCTACTCGGCCGAAACCCCTTATACCGCTCCAGGTGGAACAGTCTGGTCAGGCGCAGCACCATCACCTACAGCCCCTGTGTTTGGCACGACGAAGGGCTCCACGACTGAAGCGGCATGGACGACTTGGGTACCAGGAACTGTCACCACCTTGGAGGTGTCTCAGTACTCTTTTACCTTGCTCAAGACCACGACGATAACGCCATCCTGGTCGACGACGTATCATACGCCTACCGCTACTCCATAGGCGACAAGTATTACACAGATGGTACTATGTTGTAAAGAGGCGGACGGCATTCAAACGTTGTGAAACGGAGTAGAGCTGTGTTGCGTTCTTCTTCCTTCTATCGTGATTTTCAATTTGTACTGCTCACACTCCTGCGCTTTGATTGGGTCTCACTATCCTCCCCACTCCTCGCTCGCCGAGTCTCTTATCTTACCTAAATCACAAGCAATTAGAACACTGTCGCTATGATTCATGCGGGCCTCGACGGAATAGCGGTCCATAAAGCTCACTGGAGAGCTGATTTGGATGTGGAGCGGTTTCTCTCTCTGATTTATCTACAGTTCAATCATGCCACTCCGCGAACCACGTTAGAGACGACATTCGGCTAAATTATTGAAGATGAAGGCACGATCCCTCCCTTTGAATGTGGGCCCCAATTAATTGGCTATGCACTTAGTCAGTTTCGACATCTTATATTCGGAGTATCAAAGCAATGCGGAAATAAATGGATTGGCATATAGGTGGGGCCGCACCAAGGCCGCTTCTTCGTCGGGCGTTTCAGCTGACTAAGCTGAACCAAATAGGAAACACGAAAGGGAGAAGTCAGATCATGGATTACAGCATTGGATGCCCTTTAAATAAGCGAGTCTTTCGGATGACATACCATCTCCTTCAGCCCCTTCTACAACAGTGGCGACCAATCCGCAGATGTTGCCCACTCCTTGAAACCCGTCAGTTTCCGCCCTTCGGGAATGAACTACCATATGATGTCGTTAGGCCCTGCCTTCTCAGAGAGAAAAAAAGGCTGGATCGTAAGTACGTACATCTGGGGGTATGATTTTGAAGTCTGAGTAGCTGAAGTTGGGATCCGTATACAAGGCGAACATCTCGATAATGGCATCAATCGCGTGGCCAGGCATATAAGGACTAATCCGTTCCTTATACTCGGCAGCTGTGCATGGGGCGTATGCGATGGGTTTACCAATGACTTTAGCAATCCAGTCAGTAAGGTTGGCCAAATGAGAAGGTCGGATGCACATACTCTCGGATACAATACCAATTTTCTCGTACTCCGATACGTTCTCTCCTGTTGTTGCCCAAATACTCTTCCCGTAAAACTTTTCTTTGCCCGACAGAATACCGGCTACAACAAGACCGATGTCCTTTGTATCGAAGCTAGCGATAGATGTGGCCTCCGTGATTGGGAGCGATAGCACAATTTTGCCCTCAGCAGTCTAGAGAAATCTATCAGCCAACTTTCTTTCGCTCACCCCTACTTATATGTACAGATCAAAGCGTACCTTGGTGGGCCCAAATACCCCGGGGAATTTGAGCCAATTCTCATCATAATACGCGACGTAGAGCACTGTGGTGATCCTCTTCAACCCATCTTGCGACCGGATATACTCCTCTATGCGCGTCTTAGTGCTGTAGTAGAGTACGTCGTGCACTCCGCCTGTAATACCTTTCGCATCCGGCAACGAGCTCCAGATGAAGTGCTCTAACGTCGGGACTTTGGAAGCTAAATCGACCACCAGTCGACCTTGTGCCAATTCACCCTCCGCGTCGCATTTCTGCCAAAAGTCTGTGATAGCGAAGATAGCGTATGCGCCGTCGAAGAGACCAGTTAGAGAGGAAGGGTCTCCGAGGTTGCCTTCAAAGATTGATGCGCCCCAAGACACGATTTCTTTCGCTGCGGCCGATGTCGCATTTCTAGTGAGGCCACGGATGGCGTAGGTTTCGTTGTGGTAGTGGAGGAGCTCATTGATGATGGACTTCCCCTAGCGTAACATATTTACAATCAGCAAAAATGTGCTTTACTTGGAACACTGACGAAAGAAAGAATACGTACCTGGGAACCTGTCGCGCCGAGAACCACCACGAGTTTTTTTGCAGTAGCCATTATTGTTAAAATTCCGAAAGCCGAGGGACTTGATCTACTCGATGAGAGATGATTGTAATAAGGGTGAAAAGAGCCAGGATCCTCGTTCCAGTATTGGTCTCGGGCGTCTCGGTTTGTGGAGACTTAGGATGTGGTGATCGTAGCGGTGGCGAATGACGCTAATGATAGTTATTCCTGTGTTCCGAGCGGTAGTCTTGGACGTATATATCTTATCACTCGGATGACCCATCTCCGCGAAGATACTACCCGGATAACACTTCCCCGTCGGCGGTTCACCTCCACTTCGGCCTTCAAAATTAAATTGATAAAAGCAACTACGTCAGCGAAAGGACCGGGCAGAACAGGGCCTAGCCCAGTACGATTTGACGAGGACACATAGAGGAGATTCAATACGTGCATTAGGGAAGCTTCTGATCTCCGGCCGTTCACTTGAAAGCCACGAGACGGCTGAGGAGTATCAAGAGGATTTGACGAGGCCAAGCACCACAAGGAGTATAGCTCGCAGAGAAGCCCCTCATATGGCTTATAGCTGACAGATTATGACGAGGATATGGACTTCACCTCACTTCCTTCCCCGGACATCGGAGCATCCACGATCGAATTTTCAGCATAATTGCACCCAGGATTCAAAGACCGAAAGAAGATATCCAAACACAATGCCCCAGCTAGTGTGAACGAATAAGCGAGTACCAATTGCCTGCATTATCACCTTCAACGGGCCCACAAGTAGTCTAGGAAGTCCTTGCCCACAAGGATTGAGCTAGGTGTAGATCAAATGGTTATCCATATCAAGACGTTCATTCATGTAACAGGTCATGTATTCAATATCAAAGATTTGGCCAGTAGGATGTAGGGATAAAATATCCTTTCATTTCTTGGTGCAAGTGCACTGGCCGGGTTGGCAGTCGCATCTATACCAGGAATGATGAGTTCGATCAGATCGTGCATAGACGAATCAACACCTTGAAGAAAGAGCTTACGAATCGCCGCATCCGCAGTTAGCCTTACCGCATCCAGCATTGTTAACGGGGATCTCGAACGTCTGAAATGATGCAATAAGGGAAGGGTCATGATCAGAGGGATGGTTTGTGCTCACGGTAGACATGCCTGAGAGAGGTCGTTGATAAATGTGCTGTTGAAGGGGAGAAAATATGGTTCGTTGGCAGAAAATCGGAAGCGCAACCCCCTATTTATACTCCAGTTTCGAGATGACATCCATATCCAGAGGCTCCATGACGCAGTCCCGCGGAGTGTGCTAGAATATTCGAGACCCTTTTAAATCTCTCCCATGTGATTGTCTTGTCCAAGAACTCCCTCGCTAATAAATGCCTCGCCTTGGCGCGGCACTAACCGGACCGAGAGGAGAGTAGAATTTGAACTAGCTTTTTTCGAACCTTCAATACCGCCGGCGATCCGTGGAATAATAACGTCAAGAAGGTCACTGGCGAAACTACAGTTGTAGTCAACAAACACATCCAATTCAGTTAGCAATTCCCGCGATCATCTATCTATGGCGCTGAAAGCCCCTCTAGCCGTTACCAAGGATTCGAATACAACAAGTAATTGGATCGCCAAGACGTCTTCACTTTCACCGTAACTCAGATGCCACCGCTGCTCCTTCCGGATTCCCCAAAGCCTCAACTAAAAAAAAATCTCCACCGAAACGCGAAGGTTACAACGACCCCCAAGACACGGAACGAGCAGTCGACAGTGTACGAGTCAAGTGATATTCACACCGCTAAGTCCGTTACAGAAGAACTTCCAAGCAGCGATTATGTCCGCGATCCCCGCGTCGATCGACGACATGTTTGAAGCCCATGTCTCTGATCTGCTTTCTCTCAAACCTTATCATCCGTTGGGGGCATCGAGCGTGCACCTATTCATTGTATGTTTCTACTGATACAAGGAATATTTAAGGTGTATACTTGATCACCGCTAGTTGGCATTCGGCCCTCTGTTCGGTAATTAGGTCAGTCTTATGTGGCTTGACATGCTGCTGGTGGCTTGCAAGCCGTAGACGGTCCGTACGCGTGTTTCCCCACGCGCCCTACTTGTATTACCTCTTTCTCCACTTCCTGCTCTTCTCACTCACCAGCTGGCCTTTTATCTTCCTCATTTCGCCTCGATTCATGTCCCGCTCAACAGGACAGTTTGCCCCTGATGATGAGGAGGCACAGCAAGCTTCTGTAACCGTCACCGCCCATTATGGCACTCTGACCACTCCGGGTTATCTGCCGAATAGCGATAGTACTCAGACTTCTCGGGCCAGATCGGAAATAGAGCCTTTGCTTTCATCGGCCAAAAATGTCTCGGGGGACCCCGTCTCAAGAGATTGGTATCCCACCAGCTTGTCGGATGGCACATCATCCAAAACTCTCGACGGTGATACTCTCGGTAATAACGATGACACAGAACTCCTATTTGGTTTCGACTCGGACAGGTCGTGGCCTAGAAGGTGGAAAGAGGCTCGTGTCGTGATGAGTTACGCGTTTCCTATCCTTATGTGAGTACCTGTTCCTGTCATCCATAGTGTGCTTTCTATGACATCGCGAATTCGGAAAAGAACCCAACTATTGGAATACTCGCTCTTAATATCCTCTGTCATTGCGCTCGGACATTTATCCACAATTGCGCTAGCGGCTTCAACTCTCGGTTCAATGACGGCTTCGGTCTCTGGCTTCACCCTAATCGCCGGCATGGCATCGGCACTGGATAGTCTTCTACCACAAGCGTGGGGTACCGCTGGCGGTCAGAAACATCTGGTGGGCCTCTGGACGTTGAGGATGACCGCCGTTGTGGCGGTCACCCTTACACCCATTTATATGATATGGCACAACTCCGAAGGTATCCTTCTCTCATTGAGACAAGATGTTGAAGTGGCGCGACTCGCTTCGCTATATTTGCGGTGGATGAGCCTGAGTCTGCCTGCGTATGCATTCAACTTCATCGTGCGGAAGTACTATCAATCTATAGGTATGCCTTATTCGCTTCACCTATGTGTGTACGACGTTTGAATGGGCCCCCCGCATCGGAAAACCCAGGGCTATTACACATCCCTACCTTGATCATTATTGTTGGTGCTCCTTTAAATGCCGCGCTCAATTACATCCTTGGTACGTACCACCCAAGCTTACATACTTCAATAGCTTACGCTTCCATTTGCTCACACCCTCTTCATTTCTTTGTGGTGTCCCTAGTTTGGGGTCCTGGCCCATTCTCTTCCATCCGCCTTGGCTTCATTGGGGCTCCTATCGCTACTTCGATTACACTCAATCTCATGAGTCTCTTTTACGCTTACCATCTCCTCTCTCGATCGCCTCCGGAACCGTGGTTCAAGTTAAATGGTTCGGAGCAAGTGAAAGAGGTCTTCAAGTGGGATGCGTTGGCTGCGCTTATAAGATTGGGGGTCGCCGGAGTAGGTCAGACTGCTAGTGAGTGGTGGTCATGGGAGTTAGTCGGACGTGCGTACTTTTGTTGCCTTTGGATTGACGAGGCCAGGGCCGGAAGCTGATGCATTTTATTCTGCGTCCTCGCGATGCAGTTGCTGCTAGCTTGTAAGTGGCCTCTACACTATCCACTGTTGGCGTGTTTTTCTCAACCGAGCTTGGTTGGCCTTCCAATACAGGCTCGGACCCGTCACACTCGCAAGCCAGTCCGTTGTGCTGGTCTCTTCGAGCACGAGTTACCAATGTGAGTGGTCCCTTTTTTGGTTACTATTCTGACCCTCGTCGTATGGACAAGGGCTAAGACTCAATCTACTAGTGTCATTGGCTATAAGCTCAGGAGCGGCTGTTCGGTGAGCTCATTCATTGCTCTTCTCTACTTATCTCCCTCTGCGAAAGCCCTACTAAATCCACTCTGGCTCATAACAGTATTGGAAACCTTCTAGGATCCGGACACGCCGTTCAAGCTGAAGTGGCGTCACATGTATCATTCGTTCTCATCGGACTAGTCTCATGTTTCGGCAGGTCAGTTTCCAATCCCTTCTTACGAACGAGCTTTTACTTTTACTTTTTGGCTCATTTTGTGCACATGGTATCTGAAATAGCGCAATCTTCCTCTTGTTTTGTCACAAGTGGGCGTATATGTTCAATGATGACCCAGAGGTCGTAGCGTTGGTTGCAAGGGTTTTGCCCTTGGTGGCATTGTTCCAGGTGAGTCATCGGATGCCCTCTGAGTGGCTACGCCTATTTTGGCATAGAACTAAGCTGTGTCTTCCTTCCCGTGACCAGATCCTTGATGGAATGGACAATATGATTGGAACCATTTTACGCGTTACAGGACGACAGGTCTGTAGGAATTCTGGAGAGCTCTGCACCATTCACCTAAGCACTTCCTGTGAAACTGACTTTTGCCTATCTTTCCTTGAATGACTTCAGTTCACGGGCGCCTTACTTAATCTCACAGGATACTACGTTCTCGGTAAGTTTCCCCTCACTCGTCCCCCATTCTGAGGTACCAGTCCAATGCTAAACTGATACATCACCGTAGGAATTCCCCTTGGCCTCATCCTCACATTCTACTCTACGCAATGGTCTCTCGGCCTATTGGGGCTCTGGATTGGCCTGTCCTTCTCACTACTTTTTATCGCCTTGCTGGGAACCTGGTATTGTTTACAAACGGATTGGAGTGCGGAGGTGGAAAGAGTCAGACTGAGGTTGAAGACTGGGGAAGATGAAGGATTGGGTCGCTTGAATCTTGATGGCGATGATAGGAACGAAAGAATAGTATATGAGAATTGAATTTCTGTTGACCATGGGTAAGGGATTTCTTTCATAATATAGAGATCGTTCCTTTGACGAATCGAGCGATACAGGGCATTAGCTTGGTGACCTAGGCCGTGAGCGATGATATAGCGAGCCAGAGGCTTCGAGTCACTTCCCAAATATCGGTCAGAGAGAGTCGTCTCCTATAGTAGGTAGGTTTGGAATAGAAGGGAATGAAAGAACCATGATATTGAAGTATTAGACCTATTACACGTTTGGTAAGTCTTCCGTGATGGTCGCCGAATGACAGCAGAAATTATGTATCGCCTGATCGTTCTATCGTATTTGAGTGATAATACGTATTCGACGAAGAAAAATCATCTGATAAGACTGCTTTCAAGGGTTTCCACTACCGCCACAAGTCAGCGGTCGAGACCAACCCAGAAACGCCTGTCGTGAACGACCGGTTCGGATCACTCTCCCAAACAAATGTCCCATTCGCCTCCTTCCTAACGTACTTGTACGTGAAAGCCGTGTTCGGGGGAAGTGATACTGAAGCCGTCCACAATGGATACGCCGATGCACCAAGGGCGATCCCACTCTGAGGACTCCAGGCGCCAAGCTGCGAGATCGATCCGACGACGTAGATATTCTCGCCCGAAACCGTGCTGGCCGTCGCCTCAAATATGACGAGAACATTGCTGGGATTGCCGATGGCGCCTGTATAGATTGCTAGAGCGCTGTATGCGGGGACTGTTACAGCGAGGGCACCACCACTTGCAACAAATACCCTGATATTTAATCAACATGGATGCAATCAGCAAAAGTGACGTGTCCACGGCAATCATGGGCTTACGAGCTTCCGGTACATGCGCCACTAGTTAGATTCCCATCGAAAAGGTTACAGTACGTCCCAGTCAGGAGGGAAGTTGTGAATGTCTTTGACCACGGACTACCGCCACTGTTGATTACAATGAAGCCGACGGAACCTATGTCACCGAGACATGCATGAGGAACGATCCAATTGTTCGTGAATCTATTGGAAATTTACCTCGCCCAAAGGCAATCTGAGCACCAGTGCCTGAGACCCAGTTGTTCAAGGTAGTGCCAGAGACTTTGTTGTAGAAACCGACCATTCCCGAAATGGGGGTCCAGCGATGCTGACAAAGCCATCCGCCAGCACCACCATTGCCAGAACAATATCCGTAGTCTAGGAAAGTGAGAGGAGGGGAAATGATCTCAAACTTATTCTCGACTTTACACGCGAGATAGGTTTTAACGCACTGGCATTGGGTGCGCCATCGGTTATGGTGCTGTACTGATAGCTGCTGAGGATCGTCGGAGTGCCATATGGATATGACAAGGAGAACATCATCGCCAGTGTATACGCGTTGTTCGGGGATGAGTAGTTCAGGGAGTCGCCGCCTCGCTCGGTATCGTGATTGGCCTGACATGACAATTATAATGAGATTGACACGTATCAAAGACCGCGATTCAACTCACCACAAAAACGTTGGCATTCGACGGTGCCAACCACCCTGGGATAAGTGGTAAGTACGATATCTAAATTCTAAATCTAGTTCGATACCTACCCGACTGCGGCAGGGAGTTCAATGTCGATATCGTTCCAGTATTAAATGCAGTCTGAAGTGCCCAGGTGTATCGGAATCTAACGAGAGAGGTTAGTCACATCTCTCTACGGAATGGGCATTCCAGGCAATTTATTATCTCACTCCTGTACATCTCCGGTGCCAATGTACTCCTGGGGTTGAATGGCATTCCCGCTTCCCCAGCTCACCTGCACAGACAGGGAGCACAAAATCTCTCGTTAAGAAGATAAATATACTTGGATGCCGACAAAAAACCATACCTCTTGAGTCCTATATACTTGTTTCGTCAGCCGGGTGCTGATGTTTGCCAAATCGCTCGCGGGTATCCCTGAAAAACAGTAAGAAATCGGTGGGTAAGCAATGAGTGACCTCCAAATGACAGTGTGAGCACCTCAGAAAAAACGTTGCGCTCACACATCGCGGCATCATTCCGGAAGCCATCCACCCCAAGTGAGATGAGGTCATTGGCATATGCGGCCAACCTGCTGCGAACCCATTCTGTCTCTGTTGCAAGACTGCCAGAACAGATATGAACTTAGTCGGACAATCTTGACGAACCAAGAAGGCAAAGCTTACTCGGCAAGGTTATCGACTGAAGCGATTTTCGAGTTGGGTCAGACGGCTCGAGTTAGATGAGTATATAAGACACTCTCACGTTCGCAGTCCTGAACCTCGGTACCTGCAATATGGGTCAGAGATGAAGGAACATCAATCAATGAGTGAATTTGACAAACGGTTGGCATAATTATCTTTGACAGACGATTCGTTAGCCAGAAAACCAGGAGCAACGAGCGACTGATACGTACGAGGCTGTTCATCAGATGTCCCACCTGCCATCGCCCAATCGGATGTCAGCGGTTCGGTTATCCTCCTCAGGTCCCAAGCAAACCTCACATTGGGCGTGATGGAAGTCCTGGGTTTGGTAGGTACCGGTATAGACGTATTTCGCTATGATATTCACTGATCAGCCCAAGCCAATCGTGATTGCCTGATTCAGTGGGCCTACTGAAGACTGGGGGAAGTCGGGTAACACTCAGTATGGAAGTTCTCTGGGTTATGTGTTGGGGAATGCGCATACCGGTTCCTCCAATCCCCGTACCGGCGAAGGAAGACATGTGATTCCAAACCGCATCAGCGATGACGCTCACACCCGCCGCATGGCATGTCGAAACCATATTTGCGAATTGATCTCGATTGCCAAATTTACTGTGGGGGGTTCAGGGAGCGCCAATCAGTTCAGGATTAGCATCATCAATGCGGAAGTCGAAGTCAGTCGCGGACGTACGAGACGAGGTTGTAAGACACAGGAGAGTAGTTACTTGACCACTCTGCACCGGTAATATGCTCTTGGGGAGGGCTGACTTGAACAAAGCCATATCCAGCGGGTCCGATGAACGCAGTGCACTCAGCTGCTACGGAGTCCCAGTTCCTGAGAGACTATGGTCAGTAACTAGAATTGTGAGATTAGAAGTAGTCTGTGACACACCATTGAAAGAGCTGTGTTATCGCAGCTATAATAACAGTCAGGTATGAGTGGCGCGTCGTAAATGGAAGTGCACGTACTCTTCGTTTGTGATGGTGCGGCATGCACTGTAGGGCCAAAAGCAAAGGCGGCAGCGAGGGCGGTCAGTCGAATGTACATAGTCGAAATGGTTGACGGGTGTAAATTGAAACGACTGTCAAGTCACGGCACGTTGAAGGATTGCTCGCTGCCTTCTCCTTATGTACGACCTGTAACCATGAATGTCCCCACATATTCGGCAAATCGACAGATGTCCAGAATTCGACGATGAATGGTGGAAGTATCGCAGGAAACGCCGGGAACCGAGCGTGGAGTCCTATGATTGTTGTCGAGGTCTCGCCGATGCTTCTCTCGGCACAATGGACGCAGTTACTATTTATCATGAGGCTTTTACCTGATGTCACCTCAATCAAGCCCAGTTCCCCCAGTGCACTTTCCACTCTGAAAACCACTCCGAGGTAGTAGATGAGGCAACCAACATCCGAGAAAGTTCCAAGAGTCAAATTTTTTGGATGCACAACAGAAGGGGCCCAGGGCCGTGATCGCAGCTACTGAACCTAAGCTCCTCCCGTCTAACGGACGTAATGGTCCATCGAACCGATCGGCGATGCGTAAAGGGGATAGCATAGGGTAAGTTGCGATGAGCACACCGCTATTTACGGAGATAGCGACCGAGTTCTGTCCAAGACCGATACGAGGAATTGTGCTGTGAGCCTTCGGGTTGTGGAATGGAGACCAAATCCTGGGTCATTAGTAGGAGAACAGTAAAACTCATGGTTGTGCACAGAATGGAGGCTCATAAACACTCACGAATCCAACTTCACGTTTTACTCGACCTCTTTGCATCTTCTACAGGAGCACCATACTTTTCTGATGCTTCTGGGAATGGGCGTCGAGTACAGAGGTCGCCGGACAACTTATGAGGTGAAGGGTTTTAGACTCTTAGTGGAAGCCTTGTCACGAGGGGATGCTTCTTCGTCAAAAAGTCCCTTTTTAATTCAAGCAAGATATAATAAATGGTCCATGAATATTGTCCACTCTCATTCAACGATCATCAGGAGACTTTTCACCCGACCCATCGTCTCTGCGCTCCAGAACGAATCCTCGGCGATGCATATTGCTGGCCTCAGTCGCGCGGATCTTTCACAACCAGAATACCAAATCACGTCAGTCGTGGTGGGGGATTTGGGGACAAACAACACAACGCACATAAATCTCAACACCTAGCACGTGAATAACGATAGCGATCCAGAGGGCCATGCCGAACGTCTCACGCACGGCCGCACCAAAGTTGACAGGGTAGGCGTTCATGGAGGCTCGAACCGCGACGTGGACAAGCGACGGGTCCGTGCCGTCATTGTTGGCGCATGCAGGATAGGTCTGAGTGAAAATAGGAACTCCTTGGCCGCGATTTTGTAAGAACTGGACCTCGGCGCATGTCCACATCTATTTGACAAATGAAAAAGCGGTGAAATGAGCGAAACTAAGGGGTTCTTATAAGGTCAGACCGGATAACGAACCGAATAGTAGCCCCCGACGGACGAGATGATCTCACGAGATATGATGAGGATGATTCGCGCGGTGATTGGTGCGGCGAGGTACGTGACAGCCCCTGATGCGATCGGGCTTCCGAGTGAGTCGGAAGATCGTAATGACCAGGACGCTGACGATACTCACGTAGCATCCATTTGCGATGCTTCCTAGTCTCCCTCACAGATACATAGCCTTTGATGGCACAAAAGACAATCAATATCCCATCCAAGTAGAATGCAGATTGGGTACTGGGGGATCCGCCAAAGGCACGTCTCGCGACGACGGATCCAGAGACGATCCCCGGGATGAGAACAAGGAGGACAAGGTAACCGTTTGCGCGGTGCAGAATCATCTTCCTCTGATGGGAAGGCAGGATGTCAGGTGTATCATCGGGGAGCTCCTAGCGCAAGATTATCTCTTACACGGCGAATGGCAGGGATGAACTGGAAGCTCGCGAAAAACGCGGCAACTGCAATAGGACAACAGGATTGAGTGCGTGGAGGCGGACATATCAGGATGAAAAGACGAACTAATTGTGCTATAAATGTGGAGGAATATTGAAGGTTTGTACAGCGATTGGCGGTACCAGTACCACTCCCCTGGGATGACTTGAACATGAGAGGCGTGCCTTGGACCAGAAAGACTCGTCGATGCGCACCTGGAACAGTCAAATGAGCAACGTTGCTTGGGGACATCATCTCGGTTCGTGCTAAAGAGAAGCCTAAGAGTGCCCCGCCAAAGACAAAGCCTTGAAGATGTAACGTCGTCAGACAGAGTGGGCGCTTAAACGAGGATCAAGAGCGTACGAACACAGCAAGAAGCTGAACTTCTCTTTGAAGCCGAGAATGGCACTGGCAGTCCAGTAGATATTGGCAAGTGATGCTCCATTTTCTGATCCAAGGGACTGTGGTGGTTTAACGTGTTCGGTGGGTGTTGTATACGGCAATGGGAGATGATCGTCAGGGGTTTGTGGCTGGATCTCCTTGAGATATGATTCATACGGATTGTATGGGCCTGGAGGAACATTGGATTGGCTGCTGAGAGTTGGGGAGAGAGGTCTGCTCATGATCGAGGAGGGGGCTGTGTGGTCTAATTCAACCAGTCGAGGTTGTTTAAGAGAACATGCTCCCACATGCCGGCATCCAAGGGGGTGTGCGCCACAGAAGTGCAGGTGATCGATGGCGGGCAGTGCAAGTGCGCACTGCTAAATTAGACTGCATGGCTATTTATATATGCCAAGCCACGCCGAGCGAATCAAATTTTTCAAGATAAAGATCGCGGCCCTTGGCACTTCCATTCCATATATTCAATGAATGACTCATTTATCACGGCTCACACGCTTTCTCACATGAATCGGGAGATCAGGGACGATTGAATAGAGTGGCACCCTCGGGTTGGTAACCGGACACGAGGTATAACCCACTTCAACACCGCTGTCGTGCATGTCCACAACGCAGAGCGCTCATGGTGATACACCTGTCAACACTACCGATCTCACCTACTCGACTCTCATGATCTCTGGCATCATTCAACCAGACGAGATCGTCATAGACCCTTCAATTGTAACCAGCTCCTCCGTCACCTCCCGCGCTCTCTGGCGTAATTCCACCATCGCAGTCAAGCGCCTCCCGCAGGATGTTTCACGTCAGGTACTATCGGAAGCGTTCGTACCGCCCAGGAACTACGTCTGACCCTTCATTTCCTCTCTTCCCAAGGCCATCGCCGACCTCGTTCGTCGGCTACAAGCTGTGCGGCATACCCGCGTCCAACGGCTTCTGGGCGCTTCACACTTCCCCTCCGGCCCATCATTCCTCGTGACACCTTATTTTGAGAATGGGAATGTTATACAGTATCTAGCTGCACACTCGGATATCCTACCACGCAACTTGGTGCGTCTTCCATCTTTATTCTAACCCTACCCTCACACTCAGTCCGTTGCACCATAAGGCCCAGGAAGCCGCGGTAGGCATGGAGTACTTACATATGGTAAAAGTTCCATTTGTTCTAGCTACCCCAGGCACTAACGGGCCCCCTACAGATGAATGTCGTTCACGGTCGACTACGGCCACAAAACATCCTCGTCTCCAATGATGGTCAAGCTTGCATCGGCGATCCAGGATTGTATCATTTCAGTACCACCCCTGCCTCAGCTTCATATCTCAGCCCAGAGGCTTGGAAAGGAGTACGTAACCCTTTGAATTTCCTGTTATCACTCGCGGGTTGATCCAGAGCCAAGCAGAAAGTTTCGAAACCATCGGACGCCTTCGCGTTCAGCATGGTCGTCTACGAGGTAATATGTTCCTGGAGGCATTTAGCTCAAACTTGTAAGACTGATCACTGCACAATCCCGCTCTGATCCCAGATGTACACCATGGGTCGACCATGGGGTGTTCTCTCCGACTCACAGATATATCAGCTTGTCGTTCGCGAAGATGCGAGACCTGACAGGCCTGGCTCCGATGCTCCATATCAACTGACAGACTCAGAATGGAGTACCATGGAGCGATCGTGGAACTCGGACGCAAATGCAAGGCCGACATTCGGCGAGATTGTTCTGTCCATGTCGCAACCCGACGTAACCATACCAACATCATCCGGTGAATGCATACGTCCGTGATACCATTGTAGGATGAAACAATGCCGCTAATACGTCCCTGCTTGACCTTCCGATTTTAGGGAGCACCCAGCCCAGTGACCCCTCATCTCTCGGTACACCAAATGTTTACCAATCTGTCAACCCTTTAGAAGCGGTCCACGCTCCATCGATTTCCCCTGCTCCTCCAGCTTATAACTCTAGCCCGATCGATCAAGGACAAAGAGGGCAACCATCCGGAGTATACCTCCCGTCCACTATTTTGCCGCACCCCACGCAATCACCCAGCCGGATACCTCGACCACTCCCATGGCCTGGTCATCAGACGCTGTCATCCTACGCTGAGGAACGTGTTCATTCCCCGTCAACTTCTGTCACACCTCAATTACGGGACATGCCTCGACATCATTCGCTCAACAGCAGTGCGTCCCAGCATGGCAGGCGAATTTCATCCGCCCCATCATCTTCTTCCTCTCCAAGCTTTTTACAAACGGATCCTTCGAGGCTCTCTTTCACCCCAGGTGAGTTTCCAGACCGTTTTTGGACGTCACTGGAATAATCACTAAACAAAAAACTTGAAACCATATACTATGTTCTCATGAAAAGGATCTCCATTATCCTGGGTCACCAGTCCTGGACTATTTGATACCCGATTTCCCAGACAATCCATAGCCCTTTCCGATAGTACGGATTACTCAAAGGGCTTGACGTATTTACCTCAACCGTGGCTCGAGCCTCCGCTAACGTTATCACCTATCGATGCTCTCCCCTCGTCTCAACTAATGAACGTGTCGGCGGTAAATTCAAACTCCTGGAGAAGGGCCACTGTTCCTACCGTACACGCTGAATCAACAACGTCACTCGCTTTGGATGGCCGAACACCACCTCCCATCCGCACGGAACGTAACGATGGTCATTGGAAACCTTCGACCGTCTCTTCCAGTAAGTCGCTCAAACGCGTATGCTCTTTTACAAATGGATTCCTAAAGATTATGAGCTCTGTTTCCTGGTAGCTCGACCTAGCGCGGTGATCGTAGCAGGTGCACTACTCTCGGAGATCACAGAAGGGAGGAAGCAAGAGGTCATCGATCGATATCTACACCTCACCCAGCAGCTCATCTCACAATCTGAAGAGGAGGCACAAAGATTCATCACTGCAGGTATTGTACCTACCTTGATCCTGCTCGTTAAAGCTCGGGCAGTGGATGGGGTCGGAATCGAAATTGCTCTCAAGACGCTAGGCATGCTTGCGTGAGTCGTTTGAAAGTCATGCTTCCCCCTCATCAAAAAGTAAGACCTGTCTTTTGATTGATTCTCCCCAAAGGCATGACTCTTTAAGCTCCAATACGATTTTCCGTACGAATACTGCATCGATACTTCTCGAAATCGTCGACAGCTCAGACCATGAAGATGCCATCGCCCTTTCATTATGGTGCCTGTCTCGGATCTCAAGGGGTTCAGAAGTCGCGGCTGGCCTCGTCAGAAAAGACATCGTATCTGTCATACTGCGAAAGGGGCTTGGTGGATCTCCATCCACAGCGCAAGTCGCCTCATGGTGCTTGGGAAATCTCGTCTATACAGATGCAATGGCGGAAACGTTGGTTGCACAAGGAGCGGCTCCAATCATGGTGGACCACCTTCGCAAGACGCTCAGTTCTCCTTCTTCGCAGCCGGATGACCGTGAGTAATTGAATTTACATGCCTTCCTCGATGATACGCAATTTGTGACTCTTGTCTTTTTTGGCATCGAGTTTGCGCCGCTATCTACGCCATTGCGCGGCTGGCCCGATCCATCAAGCTGGCCAAACTATTGCACAAATGTGGATGCATTGAGCCTTTGATCTCTTGCTTCTTGTCTTCGGAAGATCCAGACGTCTTGATGTGGAACGCCAGAGCGATCGGATGTTTAATGCGGCCAAACAGCGCCGACATGGCGAAGATACTCCTGGACGCTGGTGCAGCAAAGGGTCTCGCCCGACTCCCACGAGTCATCTCGGTAGAGGGGATCCTGCCGCTCGAGTCTTTCGCGTTCGCGATTCAGAGGTTCAGTTGTGCAGAGTGAGTAGGTTGTGCCTCTGATTAAACTTGAACTTCCCTGAAAGATGGCTTTCCCCCGCCAGATGGGGATCGTCAACAAGGAAACAACTCGTCGAGGCGGGAGTGGTGGATTCGCTCTTGGCTGCGCTTAGGACAGCCGCTGAAGTACCTTTCCCAAAAGTTCATATCGAGTTGGCGCTCGCTGTTAGCTTCCTGGGTGATGTTGGTGGAGGAGAGGTCAGGAAAGAGATTGTTAGAGCCGGGGGTATTGAGATCTTGAAGCGGGTTGGGGCGAAGGGAGGTTCTCACGTCGCGAAGACGTGTAGTTTGGCCGTGACGAGTATCACAGGCAATCTGTGGACTCGAAACGCAGGTGAGAAACATATGCTGCGAAGGCCGGCATACGGTGTCAGATTGATAAGGGTTCATTTGCAGCTTCGGCGAAGACGGCGATGCAGCACGACTGGAGCGGCGGATGTCCCGACTATCAACCGGCGTGTCCAACGACTGCCCAAATCTAGCTATTTACTTTGGTTTCGAAATAAAAATCAATTCGGTATGCGGTAAAATACGAACATGGCCACAGTTATAGGATGTGTCTGTGATGCAGAATGGCCTCTGCGAGCTGTTCCGGCTTGAACCTGTCGGATTCTTCCAACTTTCCCCTCTTTTATCTTTTGTTGAATAGGATGAAGGTTTTGTCGAGCCTTTTGAAATCGAGAACCTAACGTCAATGGAACGCTGAGATGACGAGTGCAAGACATTTAGAACAGGCTGGCGTCATGGATTGCGTAGAATTCTATCTATTACCCACATTTATTGGTAATCCAGAGCCACAAATGAACGGCTGTTGAAGGAATAATCCATCGATATTGTACTATACATGAGCAAGTAAAATATATGACAATTTGAGGTTTGAGGGTCCCGTCAAATCACACGCCACGCGAGACTTACAGTCACTCACCTCACTCACTCACTCCTCCTCCCCCTCTCCTCTACATGAGAATCAACAAGTCGTTGTGTGAACCCTTTGAAGGCTCGATTAGAACGTCTTCGGGTTCAGTCGAGACTGGCACCTCCTCAAACATCCATCACAGATCCATGTCGTTCATCACTGTCGATAACTCTCAGTCCTCTGGCGCCTTCCACAATGTGGATCGAGATATTCTCAATACTGTTTATTCCGGAAAAGTTTGTATTCTGACTGGAGAGGCCACAAGCATTGACTGGTCTCATATATTGCCATTCGGAGCGGGCGGGGATGAGGTACTAGCCGTAAGCTGCGTCACTTCATCCAATGTCTTTGCCATCCTGAATGAGCACTGACTCTTTAGCGAGACAAACTGGCCGACCTGGGGTTAGTTCCTCGGACCATGAGGGGCACTAGCTACTTGAACATCTTACCTCGTCAGTGCTCTTCAAATCTAGATTTCACGTCCACTGACCATTCACTGCAGTCACCCTTGGCTGGCACAGAAGATTCGATTATAATATTTGGACCGTATTTCCGACCGAATCCGTGTTGTTGTGTTTCATTCTCAACGAAGAGCGGCACCTAACCACTCGAGAACAACTTCTGGCACGGGGTGGACCCGACCCCGGTAGATTACCCTACGAAGATTCTTATGCCCTATGCAATAAGGAGCAGGGATTCAATGTTTTTTTTGGCTCGACTGTCGGGGTTGTGGAAGTGCTGCGACGGGCCACACCGTACAGAACACATCCGTCATCCGAGAATGAGCCCTTCGCTTCGTACCCTCCGATCACTCTCTGCGCTAGTGTGGCTATTATGGTATCAAAACGCACCGGGGTGTTGGGAGAGATCGTGCAAAGTGGCAATGTGGGTGAAGTAGCTGTGCGTGCCTAGCAATTTATAGGAAGACTGGATGGACGTCACTGACACATCCTTCCAACAGAGAAACTCATTAAGCCTAGGACAATACCTTCAGAAACTCTGGAGCTCCAATCCGGGTACCCTATGGCGCCAGGATCGACCTAACTATCTTTTACCTCCTCTCCCTCACAACGCCCCACCCATGTACAATACCCCGGTTTCTACACCACAAACGCTCCTCAACGCCACCGCGGCTACATCGACGCATATGGCGGCTGCACCGGGCGCCTCGGTCCTTCAACATTCGCTGGAATCGTCTGGTTCTGACTGGTCCCGCATTCGTCACAGCCCAACGGCCAACACGGACCCGGAGCCATTCCAATCCCGGGGCAGAGGTCCCAAGTTGGACGGTACAGATGATATTCACTATACTGCAAGTCAATGGGCCCTCTACATAAACCATGTTCGGATTGGGGGTCAAGCACTTTGCATCCGCGATGCCGAGTGGCCCCAGTGAGTTGTTCCAGCTTAAACCATATAGATTCTTCTAACTCCTTCCTCGTCATAGGCTTATAGTTGACGAGGACGAAGTTGTTGTTGAGCCCCCTGAATGCAAGAACCCGATGCCAATGGAGCTCATTGACTTGATATACAACCAGAGGGTGAAGCGGGAGGGAGTTACGGGTTGCAAGGCAGAAACAGAGGATGAAGGCTGACTAGTGAATACGAGGATGGCATGTGCTTAGCTCCGTTGTATATGTATCATGGCACCTCCACTGTGTTTATTCCTTCAATTATCTCATAACGATATGTCATATTGTCTGTATAGCGAGTAACCGGAGTACTAGCCTTTTGGGACCAGTTTCAGATATAATGCGCGGATGTCACGCCGCCAGTAAGACTCCCCATTCGTCGAAGTAAATCAGATATCTATATTGGTGATAGCGCGCATGTATCAATCCCCGATTTGGATGTTATTGCGGGTTAGGCATGCGGTCAAATATGAACCTGGCCACAGTTATAGACGAACAACTCTACTCAGAGAATAGTTACCAAGTCGTCCGACGCATCACACAGCGTAGCTCTCAGTCTAGAATGGATGAGACTTGTCATTGGGTGGTTCGTCTACCCTCACTATCCTAGATCCTCTTTTTTCGAGTTCCCGGTGGTTCTTCGTGTGAATAGACCGAAAATGCCACTCACATCTCGTTAACAATCGATTGTAATGGGTTCCAAGGATTGTTGGGGGGAGTCATAGCCTTAGATAGCGTGCGTGTATTAGCTGTCTGGTGTTCTACTCATCGTCCGAGCACCGGTATTTTATGACGTACCACCTGCCCAAATACTATCTCGCAGCCTTAAGTGAGGTTTCTGGAAAAAAATTGCAGTGAGATGGAGTAGGTTAGATTTCGCATCAGAAGTTCGGGCGAAATTTCGCAGCTGAAGGTCAGCGAGAAGAAAGGCGCGTTAATCACAGATGATACGATTAGGTAATCTTAACAAGGAGATCGCTGGTGAACGTGGACGATACTGCCGACGTTGGATGATGCCGAGGACGTTCGAAGGCGTCAAAACGGTATAGGGGCGGCACCTAAAGTTAAAATAGTGAGCACTATTACATCAATATTGTATCTAAAATATGCCGTGAGATCAGTGAAGTGGCCAAGCCCTCATCGGTGCCACTAGAACCGTCGGTGGCATTATCGCCAACCATCCCAGCGATTAGGTAAAGAATTACCTAATCATATCATTGGTACGCATTCTTCTCGCCGACCTTCAGCTAAGAAATTTCACCCAGACTTCTGGTGCGAAATCCTACTCCCTTTCGCAAACTCACTGCAATTTTTATCCAAAACCTCACTTAAGGTTGCAAAATAATATTTGGACAGGTACGTCATACCCACGAATCCAACTTCACGTTTCATTGCACCCTCTATGGGAACCCTCCGCCTCTCGTTTTAAACGATCCCTCCTACAACCAAACCGTGTAACCACCCCCGCCTATGGCACCGACCCACCCCTCTGACTTTCTTTCTTGTCGACCTCTTCCGTAATTACGGGCTGCGTCTTAGCACATTTGTAGCTGCTTGTCACGCAGGATAAATATAACGATTTCACCACCACCCTCTATGGGAATGCCACACCTTTTCGGTGCTTCTGAGAGTGGGATTTATGCTCAGAGAGGTTGCCAGACAACGTATAAGGCGAGGGTTTGGACTCTTAACGGAAGCCTTATCACAAGATGCTTCGTCATTGACAAATTCCTCTTTATTCAAGCAAGATATAAATGGTCCATGAATCACTCATTCAATGATCATCAGAGGACTTTTCGGCTGTGCCATCATCTCTGCGCTCCAGAACGAATCCTCGGCGATGCATATTGCTGGCTTCTGTCGCGCGGATCTTCACAACGAAATAACAAACATGTCAGTCATGTGGGGATTTGGGGACAACCAACGCACATAAATCTCAACACCCAGCACATGAATCACGAGGGCGATCCAGAGCGCCATGCCGAAAGTCTCACGCACTGCCGAGCCAAAGTTGACCGGGTAGGCGTGCATGGAGGCTCGGACCGCGACGTGGATAAGTGACGGGTCGGTGCCATGGTTGGCGCATGCAGGGTAGGTCTGCGTGAAAACGGGAACCCCTTGGCCGCGGTCTTGTAAGAACTGGACCTCAGCGCATGTCCACATCTATTTCACAGGCGGAAAGCGATGAAACGGGCGAAACAAAAGGGTTCCCGTTAGGTTAGGCCGATAACGAACCGAGTAGTAGCCCCCGACGGACGAGATGATCTCGCGAGATGTGATCAGGATAATTCGCGCAGTGATTGGTGCGGAGAGGTACGTGACGGCCCCTGGGACGATCGATCTTCTGGGTGAGCCGGAGGATCCTAATGACAAGGACGCTAAAGGTACTCACGTAGCATCCACTTGCGATGTTTCCTGGTCTCCCTCACCGATGCGTAGCCTTTGATGGCAGAGAAGACAATCAATATCCCGTCCAAGTAGAATGCAGATTGGGTACTGGGGGATCCGCCAAAGGCACGTCTCGCGACGACGGATCCAGAGACGATCCCCGGGATGAGAACAAGGAGGACAAGGTAACCGTTTGCGCGGTGCAGAATCATCTTCCTCTGATGGGAAGGCAGGATGTCAGGTGTATCATCGGGGAGCTCCTAGCGCAAGATTATCTCTTACACGGCGAATGGCTGGGATGAACTGAAAGACCACGAAAAACGTAGCGACTGCAATAGGACAACATTAAATGCGTAGAGGTAGACATATCGGGGAGAAGGGACAAACTGATTGTGCAATAAATGTGGAGGAATGTTGAAGGTTTGTACAACGATTGGCGATACCAGAACCATTCCCCTGTGATGAACAAAACATGAGAGGCGCGCCTTGGACCGAAAGGACACGTCGATACACACCTGGAACCGTCAAATGAGCAACGTTTCTCGGAGACATCATCTCAGTTCGTGCTAAAGAGAAGCCTAAGAGTGCCCCGCCAAAAACAAAGCCTGGGGGATGTAATGTCAGACAGAGCGAGCACCTAAACGACAAGTAAGAGCCTACGGACACAACAAGAAGCTGAACTTCTCTTTGAAGCCAAGAATGGCACTCGCAGTCCAGTAGATATTAGCAATTGATGTTCCGTTTCCTGATCCAATCGATTGCGGTGGTTGGACGTGGTCGGTGGTTGAGGGGTACGGCAATGCGAGACGATTGTCAGGGGTTTGTGGCTCGATATCCTTGAGATATGATTCATAAGGATTGTATGGGCCAGGAGGGGCATTGGATTTACCGCTCAAAGCTGGAGAGAGAGATCTGCTCATGATCGCGATGTTGGAGGAAGGATGTATGCGGGGAGTGGTTTGATCAAGTGGCTAGGGGAGTTAAGTTACATTGATACCTCGCACTCAAGGGTCGCAGTTATCCCTCGTGCTCAACGAGAATCCGCAGAATAGGCATTAATGCCCCCGTTTAGAGGGTGTGTGCCTCAGAATTTACGGCAGGTGATCGTCAATGGGCAATGTAAGTGCGCCGCGATGCTGAATGACTATTTATAGGTGCCAAGCTCTGCCAAGCGAATCAGTTTTGGAAAGGATAGAGCACCCAAAGTGGAGTGGAGCATGTTCCGCTCAAATTCACTACGCGTCATCACAAATTCTCCTTTCCCATAATGTTTCTGTAACTCTGCATTCTCTACAAATTACTTGTAGATTCTCAACCTAAGTTATCTAGAACTAGAATACATCCATAATTGCATGCTCTGATC